>JANTQJ010000179.1:0-23508 GCA_032989685.1 Arthroderma sp. PD_2
CATTCACATCTCGTGAAGTAGTAAAAAGGGGGAGAATGGGATGTCTGAGCCCTCGTCCTACTCTGCCGGCTGTGGGTGCGACTGAACTTGTTCTTCCTTCAACGGCCAGATAAGATGCTAAGAATAGCCAAGCGGAACAACGCAAGGAAAAAAAAAAAGAGTCACGTGGGTGGTCGGTTTCAAAGGTCCGTTTCTCCGGCGAAAAAGAATACGAAAACTGTTCAGACGGGAAGATGATGCTATACAGATGTCGAAGAGATTGCTCTCTCTCCCTCTGTGTCCGAAGATGCTATCTCGTCATAGTGTCCGTCATGTTTTTGGCTAAGCATTGACTAGCCAGATCCGAGCTTTCGGTTCCTATTTAAAATACAGCTTCGCCCCTTGCATGCACACCCCTGGTTGATATTATTCCAGCCACAATGTACGTAGTGTCTGCCCTGTCCCCGTTGGATGCCCGAGTATATATTGTTGCCCGTCGGTTCCTCCTATCCCCACTTCCCGATTCTCTGAGCTCATCGTCCCGTTTCATCGAAATCCAGACTATACTCCGTACGTGTTTGGATGTATATTTCTGGGATAACTACTGCGTTTTGCTTTTTACTCCTTCGATTCGGCGCTTTGGGGCCTGCCAGCTGGGCACTACAAAGCCATCTTGGTAGACCTAAGCTGACGAACCCTCAGGCCTGACGGTCCAGGCTGGTCACCAATGACAGACCCTCGTTTTGGCTTCCACAAGGAATCGGCTTTGCCTTTGTTACTATTGACGAACTGTGTAGCCCAGTCTGGCTTCACGGAGGATCTGCCTTCCCAGCTCGACTTGCGCTTGCGCATGCACCATTGATTCGAGACGGCCCGGGATCTCGGGCGAAGATTGAGCAGATGAGATATGTAGGTACTGGTCAGATGAAGCACCCAGCCTGTAGCTATTCCGATCACCGCAGCGACACCAAAGAACTTGTATAAAGGCTATTCGGGGGTTAGCTCAGGACCAAATCCAGCTCGCATAGGATTTTTCCAGGAACGGTCAAGAGAGAAGAATCAATGGGCCGTCAAATCAGATACTGAGTACGGTCAAAGGGTCCCTTTATACAATTATACGCACCTCTAGTTTGGTTGACATGTGCCATGGCAAAAGGCAGAAATACAGCAAGTGAGATGAAAGCTCGATTATCGGAGCTGCAAAGAACCCCAGCGTGGAGAAGAATATGGTTGAAAAGAAGACGATTGGGTAGACGGTGTAGTATCCCAGGGTTCTAATGACTGCCATCCATCCTAGTGTATAGATCTGGCGTAGGTCCGGGATGCCAAGTTGATATATAGGCACCCCCAGGGCCATAATTGCGCAGATAGCGACACCCAGATGGGTTGCCACCTGCCACTGGCTGTGCATTGGAAGCACCAGATACAGTTCCAGGCAAATTGGGGTCCTTTTTCTAGCGAGGTATTAACTCCTTTTGAAAAGGGTTTATTGAATTAAGTCATTTCATTTATGACGGTTGTTGCATATAGTTCAGGTTCCGGCAGGCTTGTCAACAATGCATGGTAAATGGTATTTGCATGCTCAGGGTATGAGTTCCAGTAGTGAAAATAGCAAGAAATCAGACCCAGCAACTAGCATGAATATATATCTGGGGGCTTTTGTAGTTGATGGAGGAGCTCTCGTTTTATGGGGAAAGGGCCAAAGTTGGCCCGGGCGGGGAATAACAATCTTCCGACCTCTTCTGGGAGCCTGGCCCTAAACCCTAGCATGGGGCTGCTCTTGGACGACATGGTGATGTAGATAGGGGATGCGCATACTTTCTAACAACTCCAGGATGCAGTGAACTGAAACGGTGTTCTCTCGAGCTGACCCAGTTAGCTTGAACAAACCGGTTTATGAGCGACTGAAGCGCGATACCATGGGGAACGCCCCGTCCAAAACCCCCGGCGCAACAGCTGGAGGCGACAAGAAGGTGAACCGCCGGACCTCCATACAAGCGCTGTCAGGATCAAAAGCACCTGCAGCTGATCCATCACACTCGAGAGAGAGCGCTACCGGGCATCCAGCTACTCAGAAGCAGCACCCTCCCGTCCACCAGCGGCTTCAATCACGAAATGTCGAGACTCCCGTGAGCGGCGCTGGTGGGGATAGACTGGAACGTCATAACTCACGAAAGCATCGCGAAGGCTACCACTCCGATCTGCCAATTCATCCCAGGGGATCACAGGCTGTCCAGCCTTCCCAGGCCGTACAGGTCCCCGATAATGCAGCCGCACATCGCGATCAGAATGAGGCATCAGCTCCGAGGGCTGTAAACACATACTACGCCGCCCCCTCCCACCTCACACGACCGCCCCGATTGCCGTTACCCATTGGAGACGCCATGACCGCACCGGGCTCCCCGATCACTAGTGGCTCGCTAGGTGCTGCCATGGCATTCGATAAGGCCAATCTAGAAGTGTCGCCCGAGAAGTCGGACCTAGACCCTGGAATCGATGAAGATGATGTTGTCCAGGATGAACTGGACTCTATAGTCCCAACGGGGTTCAACAAGTCGGTCTCAACGACCATAGACTGGAGAGGTGGTGGAGAGAAGGTTTATGTGACTGGGACATTCGTGAACTGGGCAAGGAAATTCAAATTACACAAAAGGTTGTTTACCATCCATCTACTACGAGAGAATGAATGAAATGGCTCATTAACCGATGCATTACAGCGATATCGAAACTGGAGTTTTTACAGCGGTACTTCAGCTACGACCTGGCACACATCATCTGAAGTTTATAGTAGATGGCACAATGAGAACGTCTGATCAATTGCCCACGGCTGTCGACTTTACCAACCATCTAGTGAACTATGTTGAAATAAGCGCAGATGAAATTGAGCGGACGCGGAGAGAAAGTGATAAACCGCCAAAAGTCATAATACCGCCAGGAATATATCCCCCGCAGGTCCTTCCAGAATCCCTGCCGATCGATACAGCTGACTCTCAGGAAGGATCTGACAAGGAAGAGCCAGAGGAAGAAATCCCGATGGGAGACTTTCGGCATATCATCCCCCAATTCTTGGTTGATATCGATCGCGATGAAGATGGTCACGGGTATCATCAGGCTGCTAATGTCATTCGGGATTCGCCAGCTCCTCCCATGTTACCCTTGTTCCTGGCTCGCTCTATATTAAATAGCACAACCCCGATGAAGGACGATAACAGTGTGCTTAACTATCCCAATCACACGGTTTTAAACCACCTGGCAACCAGCAGCATTAAGAACGGGGTCTTGGCGACCAGTGTTACGACTAGATATAAGCGAAAAGTACGACCTTTCTTATATGCCCATGCTCCTACACGTTGTCTGTCTGTCCTACAAAGAATTTGCTGACATCATATTTAGTATGTAACGACGATCTTGTACAAACCGACTGGGCCAACATGATAGCACCCTTGGCTTATTTTTAGCATGTCCTCCTACTTTAAGCCTAGTTTGGATAAACAAAAAATACAGGCCTGAGTCTGAGGCTAGGCTCGATCCACCCTTGCACCTACTTGGTACCTAATGGAGGAGAAGGTACACTTCTATGGGGAAATGAAACCAACCTATTATGATTTTTTACTTCGGCATGAAATATTTAATGACACAAGTATATGCACATTTTTTTACTTCACCGGCAGATACCAAGCATTGGATGCGTGACATGGAAATACCCAAACGGAGGATGGGCGGAGGTTGGACGAATAATGCATATCACGGTAGCCCTGGGAGGGGAAGGGAACTCAATCAACGAACAGAAATGAAGATATTGATGTTTTCTATATGCTCTTTTTTTTTCATTTTGTTTTTTTTGTTTTTCTATAGCAATTGCTTTTCTTCTGTTGGGAGGCTTTTTGGGTTTATATGCTCGAGTTTCTCGTAGTATGGGCCAGAGACAAAACTATCTCGCGGGAACGAGAAGAAGGGCTGAAGCCATGAGCCAAAAATAAATTAGGTGTGTATCTCAAGACCCCCAGAAAGCTTCATACGAACTTGACTGATATTGGTCTGAATAAGTTCATTGTTTCACAGAAACCCCTCATGGTTACTATAGCCTGCACGGAGTAATTATTGAGGTTTCACTTGCTATTCAGCTCGCTTTCCATGAATCTTCCATCACATTTAACTGAGTCCTTAACTCTGACGGCTATTGTATGCGTTGACTACTTTACATGGACTTGGGCATGAAGTGAAGTATACAAGATCGAGTTGTTTGATGTTCTGATCGACAGTGGCTTAGCACCTTGGGTACATTCAACCCGATGGCTGACTCTAGGCTCTTGCGCCTAGAGGTATGCCGCGTCAAGCTCGCACTTCCATCCGTCCTTGACCACTACTAATCTGGCGATAGGTTCTATTTGTATCCAGTGACCCAAGATATCGTGTTCTTACCTTGGCGTCTTACTGCAGAAGAGTGTCTTATGCTAGAGACACATCACATTCGGTCGATGCTATACCGGCAAAAGAACTCACGATATACCTCTCGATACCCATGGTTGAATACAACAACGACCGAGCAACCGCAATAAGCGTTGCCCAAACAGCCTTCAGCTGCGACCTACCTGTCCTACTAACAGGTATAATGGCACCCTCACTATCTATGTATACTTGCATCATACGGAGTTCTGGCATTGGTCACCCGATAGTCGCCGCAGAATGGCCCGGATACTACTAAGCATGCACAGTGGGAAGGTGAGGCTGCTATTCGCCTGTCTTATCACCATACCCTGCCCCCGTTCGTCGACGCTGGCTAGCCATCAAGGCACTATCATACGGAGAACCTATACCGATATATCCGGCTGATGATATCTTCAAGCTCTATTATTTTCTTGTCTCCTAACGTAGTACGGGCATTCTGTACTACCCATGCTCAACAGCGTGTCTTCCTATCGCCTGGGGGTTAAGCTGCAATATCACGTGGTTTATTATTTCGTTGAGCCGCATTGTCCACAGCTTCGCTTTGCTCTTTAGACACTCAGCTGATACAATGATCTTTGTGGGGTAATACGAAGGCAGCTTGAGCCAATCAAGGTGCCTTTTCGCCCGAAGACAGTGGAAGATGGATTCGAAAATGAGCTGCCACGATGGGTGGTATCTTTGTTGTACAATATACAATCTGTTGCTGGCCGAGGCGCATCGTATTTCATCTATATCGCCGATAATACGAATGATGAGCCAACCAATAATGGTCAATGCTTGATAGTCCCTATTTGCATCCGCAGAGCTTGCATAGTCGGTGTTGGAAATGATTTACACCATGGCTCTGATGATCTGCCCAGCTGTTGGTGGCGAAGGAAAGAAGAAAGAATCACATCGTGACACAAAATTGATCGGGATAGATGAATGGCTGATATATCCTACAGAAATAGGTCTCGAGCATTGTTTGCGAGGATGTCCGCCTCGGAGATGTCTGTGAGACGTGTGCAATGATGGATGTCTGAATCCGCGGCTATATAAAGGGTCATCATCTCCTCTATCAAATCTGAATCCCACTCCTCAGCAACCCCAAAACAATCATCACAAAAGAACAAAGTGGGCTTTACTCTAGCTTCTATCCAGACACTTGCCCCCGAATATCAAGCACAAACCCTCTGACAGGCTATATCACTAGGAATTATCTGCCAAAATGAAGTTCACTGCTCTCCTTGTCCTCATCCCCCTTCTCGGAGGAGCGATTGCCGCCCCCGAAGCCGAAGTCCAAGAATTGGACGCGCTTCCAAACCTCGAAGCTTCTGACGCTGAAGGTGTTCTTATGACGTTGGCCAACAACGCCCGATGTCCTCCCAGCCATCCCTTGTACTGCCGCCGATATCGTTTCTGCTGCCCTAGAGGCGCCGTCTCATGCTGCCCCAAGGCCTGCTGCGCCCGTGGCACCCAATTCTGCGGTGCCAACGGTCACTGCTACCGCCGTGGATAGAACATCACTTCTATTACTACAGCCTGAGTGAGCATATCCAAATCAAGATGTCCACTAGTCTGTCAGTTACTAATTGATATCTAGAACGCTTTTGGCCAGGGTTGGATTCTATCAAACCATATTCGCAAGGATTCTTTTATTATCTAACTAAGTTTCCTACTTAATACAGCCTAGCAGGTCAAGAGAGGATACCTAATAGTTGTGGTGGTGATATACTTTGCTCTCAATTATTCGGCACCGTCTCCTTTTGCCGGCTGATCAACGGTATTCCCCACGCACGTCTGTCTTGTCTCCGCTGAGTTTAAACTTAGTTTATTTATATATTTCGGGGTTCAATGCAAAACGTACTATGGATATAACCGAGGGTCTTTCCTCCTTCTCCCCGCATGAAGCGATGTAAATGTTATGCTGTAAAAGTTGAATCCCCCTGAAAATCAACCCAGAAGGGTTATTCACGTGATATTTCAATATTGATATCCGCCGTTCAAATATTCCATGTCCATGTCCATGTTCGCTTGCTGCAGCTCGCTCACTAAGGAGGTGGAAGGAATACTAGCCGGGGTTAACACTGGGGCAGCTAATAGTACATCTTATACATACAATTGTAAAGAAAAATAGGTATTGGTGGGTGGATTAATTAGTATGCATATGTAAAGGACCTAGTACTTCCCCCCATGAACCCCTTTTCTCCAAGCGAGACAGCCAACCGCGCCCGAGGCCGTTCCCAGGCTTACACCACCCATCATGGCATCTAGCGGCTTGACGACGATGTTTGATTTTCTGTTGACAG
Source organism: Arthroderma sp. PD_2 (assembly GCA_032989685.1). NCBI lineage: Eukaryota > Fungi > Ascomycota > Eurotiomycetes > Onygenales > Arthrodermataceae > Arthroderma > Arthroderma sp. PD_2. Next base: position 6,717 of record JANTQJ010000179.1, read on the forward strand.
CGGTGGCAGCAGTGGCAGCAGCTCTGCCCTTCCCCAGCATCATCACTCCTAGACCTCCAATCAACCCTCCACCCGCAATCCACGTATCAGCTTCACATTGCCCTTTATTCTCCAACAACCTCCAAGACCTATCTTGCCACTCGATTTCTTCCTTCCCCCACATTTTCGCCGCGAGCATCACGCCTGAGACCACGAAACCAGCGACACCGCCATGGCTAGCGTGGACAAGGAGCCGGTTGCCATGTTGTGACGATAGGATGGCGGCTGGCTCTTTGTAGAGGGTTGTTAGCGTTGCAGAGAGGACGGAGAGGATAGAGCCTGCTGTAAGGCCGGCACGGAGGACGTGAAGGGTTAATATCGTTTTGGATCGTGGTTGGTCCTCGGCATATTCTGGGTGCGGGAAGAGCTTGTCCATGTCGACCGTCTCTTGATGCCGGTCTGGAGGAAGGTTATGCTTCTTTCGCTCGAAAGCAGGTGTTTGATGGGCTATGATGAGCTATAGTTAGATGAACAATGGGGGGGAGAGTGTGTTCGGGCTTTTTTGGTTTGTTTCAATATAGATCAACATTTCTGAGGCTTAGCTCTCTGCCACAGTGGCAGCGACGCCGACATCCTCGTATTTATCCCATTTACCCTACTCCGCATAGAGGACACAGTGTCTCGAGGTCATGCTCTGTGCTGATAAGTATACATAAGTATATCCCCCTAATCCACGCTATACTCCGTAGCCATGGAGAGTAATCATAATAAATCGACATCTGATGAACCGAGGAATGGTCCGTGGATTAGGTTCGATGATTTAGGTTGACTTGAAGACAAACGGTGGATAAAGCAGCAGTTTGGCTAGATCTAGCCCTGAGCGGCCAACGGAGCAGCGGGCACAGGCTGCATCTCAAAGGACCTGGGGGAGGTTTGGTTCTCCAATCACCGTTGTCTGTCGAGCAGAGACATGGAGAGAGGGTGAGTGAGTGATGAAGACGCCATGCGCAGCAACCAATAAGCAGCAGCTGCAATGACCTGAAGGTTTTCTTTTTCCGCCCGAGACGAGAAAAGCCCAGAAAGTGAAGATGGGCGAGCAGGCAGAGAGTCGATTCGCTCGCGCGGCTGGCGGGATTGAATATCTCAAGACACTCAAAGGTGGATTTGGCCCCTCTGCAACAAGGAAGTCATCACTTCTGGAATCCAATAGTTCGGCGGGGATAGTATGCGCAAACCCTGCACAGTATGGATGTTCAAGTCTCAGATTCCTTGTTCCCACGGAGGGATCTTATATCCGGCGATGGTTGGTCTTGGACGCTGGTCTCCCTCCTCCCGTCTCTCTCCTGTCTTTCTGTTTCTGTGTCTCCTCTTGTCTCCTCTGTCTTTTCTGGCTCTTGCTTCTGACATCGTTATCATGTTCGACCCTCGAGCGCCGGTTCTCTCTCTAGCTCCGGGGTCGATGGCGTTACATGTCGATGCAGCCAGGGGCCGTGGAGAAACACTGGTGAAACAGCATCGCGGTTTTGAGGCCTAGCCTGTCCCGAGTACGACGGCCGCCCTTGTCCTTAGCAAGCCCGCAGTTATGCATGAGGGCAGGTAACTTAGACGAAGTATCCGTTCAGGTCGACCCAAGGACGGCCAGGCTCCGTCAAATAGTGTAGAAGTGTATAATATCGCGGAACTGTCTGAGAAGAAGAAGATGCGCATCCGCGGAGTCGCTTTTTTCGGAGGCGAGATCTGCTCCTGTTTCATCTTTCAAAGGGCCCAGCATATCCCCCATTGTCTCGCTTCTTTATTGTAAGGGGAGAGAGAGGTACATATAGTCTTGTATATACGGGCCCTTGTGATTCGTGAGGCTGTTGCAGCTAGCCGCCGTCTGCTGGCCTTGTCTTCGATATCTCTTCATCTTTCCTCTCCTTCTGTCTCTTTCTCTTCTATCTCCAGCTTCAGCTTTCAAACTTCGGGCCCTCTTGACCCTCGTCGACTTCAGAGGGCGAACGCCATGTCCTGGATGCTGTGATTCTGTGAATAACGTCCAGCGCATCTCTCCGGTGAGTAACTCCACCATGAGAGAGAGAGAGAGAGAGAGAGAGAGAGAGAGAGAGCTTCCCGTCCATCCCACCCTCAGCCACCTTGAGACGCTGTAGAGTCTCAGTTTCCTGTAACTCGAACGGTCGCTATTATTTCACTGTCAGAGTCTCAGATTGAACCCCCCTAATACCGGGTTTTCATTGCTTTTGCAACCCCCTCCGTCCCTTGCATCGCTTCTCGTCCCGCCCGCCACGGCTGCGAACCTCGTATGTCAGGGGATTAAGGGATCGAGAAGTGGGCTTTTTGGCCGATGCTTTGCTTGTTGACCCTGTCGGTGCTTGGGGTTGATTAGCTCTGCTCCTTGTGGCTTGTGTCGTTCTTCTTTTTTCATTCTCTCTTCAACTGTTGCTGTCCTCTCTCGTCCCACAGCGTCTGCTCGTTCGGCGGCTAATATTGTGATCGCGCATGAAGATAGGGAGAACAGCCATACGAACAACTCGAACGAATCAACAATCACACTCGCTAGCTTGAACTGAAGAGTTTGACAGCAGCTCGTCTCATGGGGCTTGTGTCGTTCATAGCTCGATTCCCACCGCATACAGCTTTCGTCTGATATACATATATATATACAACCACTACTACAACTACTACTACCACTCGTCTACTCTCCCTTCGTTACGCCAGAACGGTTGTGCGCAAGTTCTCGTCTTACCGTCTCCCATCCAGCTACTCCTGTCGTCGAACTACGTTCTACCCCCTTCGTGAACATGTCCACAGTTGTTGCACCCCCAACAGTAGCATCGTTGCCCCCAATGGTCGACCGAGACCGAGATATCAGTCCCAAGTCATATCCCACCCTGGCGCCTCTGTCGACCTCGTTGTCGTCAGTCTCGACGCCGTCGCGGGGTGGTCCCGCTGCGCATGATTATGCTGCAGGAGAGAAGACTACGCCAGATGACAAGCGGTCGCCCAATTCGTGAGTCCATATATCTCTACGTCGATGCGCAATTGTAATTTTGCGAATATGGGTATGTACTTTTGTGAATGCTAACTGGCTTTTCCGCTATACTAGGTCGCGGAGTGGGGGCCCGGCTCCGAAAATATCTATCAAAAAAGAATCACCGTCTTCTCCTAGCATGCAAGCCGGAACAACTCGACACCGCCCACGCAAACTAGACCTTTCATCAGTAGCAACTGGACAAGGCCCTGCAACCGCACGAGGGCCGTTGACAGCTCGAGACGGACTGGTGATGCATGACGTTGGACTTGCATGTCTGTCCCCTGGATTCCAAACCCAGGATCCTACCATGAGAGAACAGCTTCAGCGAAGCATCTCAGTCAGAGATCAGCAACGATCAATAATTGAATCAAGACTACAAAAATCCGCAAAGGGTGACGGACCAGACGCCGTAAAACCCTCCGAATCAAATCTCTTCGGCTCCTCGGGTCCAAAAACATCCAAGAAAAGGCCTCCCCCCGGCCTCTCCATCGTCGCTCCGTCTGCCTCAACTTTCGCCAACGAACGAGTAATTCAATCAGCACCACTCAATCAAACCTTCACTGGCCGTCGCCAACCACAACCATTAACGCGCCATTTTGTCAACCCACCATCAGATTTTGCTTCCTCCCCGCAGATCCATCACACACCCGCAACTCAAACAAACAACCGTCTGCCGCCAATATCAGACGTATTTGGTGCCGACGCATTAGCTCCCCGAGACAGAGAGCGAGATCGTGATGGAAATGTCCGGAATGGATTTAACCAACACTCACAAGCTAATAACCATGGACCTCTCCCTTCTCCCAGCGTTGCAGGAAACCCACCGGGTAGCGCAATGTCGACAAAACGACCACGAGAATACCGCTCTGCAGAGGAAGCCGTCCACGAACTTGCAGGCGGACGAGAAGAACTCCTCCCCCGAATCGTACATTACAGCGGAAACAGGCCTAACAGCCCTCGATCACCGCTAGGAATCCACGGCAGTAGTAACGGAAATGCGGGAGACGGCCCTAATGCAGGGCACTCGTCACACCACCAACAACAACCACAGCATATCAGTGGTGGGCCTTCCAACAGCCAATACCCCAGCCAGCCGTCTCTTGGATTCCCTCCATTTGGCGCTCGTCGACGTACTCGAAATGAGTATGAACAGGACCACGGTAGTCCACCTCTTGGGAGTGGACCTGATTCACGATATAGGCCTCCGCCAACCTCACACGGGCCATTTGGTGCAGGACGGGATTCGCCTGATACCCAAAGGCGGAAAAAGGAAGAGTTTTTGGGTCTATGTGCTAGAGCATGGGATTTGTTCCATTCATAGCATTTTTTATCTTTATTTTTTTTACCTTCCCCTTCGTTCTTTATGTGATTATACTTAACTGGTATCACTACCGATTTCCCATTCTTTACAGAGTATATTGCTCTATTTCGTTCCGACTATTTTTTTTCTTCTCTCTACCCACTCATTCATCTCCGGATTTCTATATCTTTTACATCTCTTTCTATGTCCCATCGCCCATTCACGGGCTGGTTACTGTGGATGCGCCTGACGGCATTCATTTCTTTTATTTCCCTTCTATATTTCCAGCTCTTTCCTCCTCCCATCTCTCCCTCTCTCTCTCTCCTTTTCCTACCAATCTTCATCTTGGCACTTACATCTAAGATCCCTTCCCTTCATTACTTCACTTTCCTGACGCAGCTCATTTTCGAACATTTTGTGTGGCATAGTATTGGGTATTCATGATTGGGATGGATGCTGGCTTGGATTAATGCTGTCATATATATCTTTCCCTTTCCCCTCTCCCCCCACTCGGACTCTCCTTTTATCCATTCTCCATTATCCCTCATCTCTCATATGAACTGACTATATCATGTATCTGCTCCGATTTACGACGGAGGAGCCAACAACATATTCCAAACATTTTCAAAGAACCTTTCAACCGTTATCGTGTTTGCATAGATAAACCTTACAGGGGAGATAAACTATTTTCGAGATATGCTATGTCTAGGTTGAATTCCGACTCTAATTTTGATTTTGATTATCGTTTTGATATCATCGATACTAGACCAAGGATGTCCTTGTTATTGAAAATGGGTATCACGAAAAGACACTTGAGCATATAATTATCATCGTCACTCTTCCACCACCCTTCTACTCCTCGGCATTTCCTTCTTCTCCTTAGAAGCCACCTTCTTCCTCCTCCTTTCAATGCCCTTCTGCCTCTCCTTGGCTCCCATCCCTTCATATTTCTCCTTGAGCACCTCTTTCTTCAGATCCGCTTTCTTCAAGAACCAGGCCTTCTCCTTCTTTCCCTCCTTAATCAACGCTCTCTCCTTCTTTCGATGCCTTGACAGCACCTCCCTCTCTCTATCTCGGTGCTCAAGTGCTCTCTTCCTATCATTCATAGAAGTAATAACCTTCTTCAATCGGTACTTTTCATCCTCATTCTTAGTCCGTCGTAGCTGCTCATTAAGCTCTTTCAACTCAGCGTCCCGGTAATCGTTCAAGAAAGCGTAATTCTTAGCCACTGTTGCGTCTGGCTGAGATGCCGACGTGGGCGCGGACCTGTGGTTATGGCTGTAGCTTTGTACAGCGCTATCAAATCGTGGATCGCGCGACTTGACTTGCGCTACATTTTCGCCATCAACAACAACCCGTCGACGAGTAACAGCGTATTTGCTCGACTGTACCGCGGGCGCGTGTTTCGAAGACCGGGAATCTCTTTGCTTCTTCATTGAGGCTTTCTCATCCTTTGATGTGTCTACCTTGGAGGCTTTCTCCTCCTTTGCTTTTCGGATTCGTTCGCGGAGTTCATTCAGGGCGTTTGATTTGGATTTTTTGGACTTGGTATTCAGATTGTCCTCTTCCTCTTCATCGTCACCTCCATGTTTCCTTTTTGGTCCTGTTTTTAAGGATCCTAGAGATTGCTGAGCTTTCGCAAGTGCTCCGAATGAGATTTGGGATAGAGAGGATTTGAAATCATTATTTCCGTTGTGTTCGGGAGGCGGGGTGCCATCGGACTAAACAGATGCCACGTCAGCTATTTCGAACTATTGTTTATCAGTGTGAAGTGAACGAAGGGCATACCATCTCCTCATCTTCGCGCTCCTCCTCGTCTTCCTCGCTATGCCTCTCGTCGTCGTTGCTGCCAGAGCTCAAGTCTTCGGACCCCGAGAGCTCATCTTCCAGTATATCCTTGTCTTCACGATGCGCCGTGACCCTTCTACCAAGTCTATCTGGAAGAGACATGGCTTGTCGAGTAGATAGCCTATCTTTCTTCCTCTTGTCTCTTTTTCTTACCGTTAATTCCACATATCAAAGGCGGTGAGAAGTCGCAGTCAAAAAAAGTTTCTGCCGCTTTTTTTCTGCCGAAACCCAAAGGCGGTGACGCTTTTTATCGAAACTTATCAATTTCTCGCAGGCTTTGGAAGCTTCATGTTAATTGTTGCCGGAGAGGACGACGGCCATGCTCAAAGGCCGTACTATCCGCTATCATTCGTTAGCCACTCGCCGCTTGTTTCGGCGTACTCAACTCGACCCTCCATCGCTTGGCTTGCGAATCCCTTTGTTGGAAGACTTAAGATACCCGGTGAGTTAACGGCTTTTTAAGAGCTTGCGTCTATAGCCCTCTTCTCCAGGCTCGCAATATCTACAGCTATCAAAACCACTAACAAAAATATCCAGCAGCTAGTCTCTCGTCCCCGGTCGAATAGTGTGAGGAAGTGCTATACCCCGACGGTGCAGATCATGTCGCAACCACGACGGTCAAGCCGTTCGGGAAACCGTTATGCGCAATCAGGGTCGGCGAATGTTCCAGCGTGGGAGAGGCCAGGCGCAAATTCAGGCGCGCCCAGAGATGTGTCCTACAATAACTTGCCTCTATTTGCGCAATATCTGAACCCTTCACAAGGGTTCAATTACAACCCGCACGCTTATATTCCGCACAACCGACCTCCACCACCAGCAGCCCAGGATGCTCAACTTATGAATAATTCTCTTCCGTAAGTTTACGTCTGGGGTTTCTTTCCTTTTGTCAAGCTTTCAGCTGGCTAACATGTGTTATCTTAGATACTTTCCGCAGCCATCATATCCTCTTTCGCCATATCTCAACTCGCCTTATCACTCCTCATCAGCGTACGTCAACCGCTCATCGCTTGTGCCAGCAAATGCACTACCTATCAGATCCGTTCCTGTTAATAATACAACATCTACGCGCTCTCGGCCGTACTCGACTCAGTCGCCTTCCCCGGTTAAACAACCAGTCGCTCCAACCCCAGTAGAAGGGTACCTTACACAGGCCAGCCTTCAACCCGAACCCTCACAAACACAACAGCCACTCCTTGTTATTCTCGACATGAACGGAACTTTGATATACCGCAAACGCCGTACCTTCCCTCCTAAATTCACCAAGCGTCCGGGCTTGGATCCATTCCTCCGCTACCTGTTCAAAAATTTCAAAGTTATGATTTGGACTAGTTCACAGCCACAAACAGTTACCGATGTTCTGGACAGACTTCTGCCACCGGAGATGAAGAAACAGTTGGTGGGGGTGTGGTCAAGGAAAGACCTTGATCTAACCCCCAAACAATACAAGGAGAAAGTTCAGGTCTATAAACGCCTTGATAAGGTGTGGATGGACGAAACTATCCAGTCTCAGTATCCTCGATCGGCAGCAAATAACGATACTATAAAGCTGAAGAAGAGAAAGAAGAAGATAAAACTTCCACAAATTCTTGGCGAAAGAAATCAAGTCTGGGACCAAACCAATACCGTTCTTGTTGATGATAGCAAATTAAAGGCTGCTGGCCAGCCGCATAATATCATTGAGATACCCGAATTCACCAACGACCCTAGCGTGGACGAAATCAAGAATCTAACCACCGTCATGCGTCAATTAGATATATTATCTCGCCAGAAGGATGTTAGTCGAAAGCTGAGGGAGTGGAATCAGCGAAAGCCAGGTCCGCCTAACGTTAGCTCGAAAATAGATGCTTTTTGGGAAAAAGAGCTGGTACTCTCTTCCTTTGATATACATGCACTTGACTCTCCCGCTTCTTCTCCGCAAGGGGAGGAAGATATCCCCGAAGACGTGGATGCACCGTTCCTTAACGTTGAACAGTTGATTAGTGCGGCGAGAAAGTCACTGCATACATCGAATAATAGGCAAACCAACGATATTGTTGCTACCGCTGGCCTGAGGCCAGGTAAATTTTCTGCCCAGGAACCCAAAGGACTCACTGGTGACAAACCAAAGCTAAGTAAGGGTCAGAAGCGAGCTGCAAAAAGGGCTGCAGCAAGGCTTAGGGCTGAGTCCACCATTGAAAATAACGCTGCAACCGTCTTACCCTTAGACTCTAGCACCAGCGCCCCGGATGAGCTTGACGGCAGAGCTACGGCTATGAGCATGGCCTCGGGGTCAGATATATCTACAAATGGTGGTGTTGCGTTGCCAGTGGACCAACAATGAAACACTATCTCTGGCTCGAGTTCGTTATAGAATAACTAGATTGGAAAGAACATGCATAGCTCTTATGCTGAGGCAATTGATATTTTGACTCATGGACGACTTAGTAAATTCATTTCACATTAGGGTAGACAGTTAAAAGATTTAAAGCCAGACATATGAACATTGGTATTTGGAGGCGTTCAAGGTCAGAGGCAAAATACATAAAGTCATGAAGATGCACCTAATAGTTTTTCTTTACCTGGTATCGTTTCGTTTCTCGTTTTTCTTTTTTTGATTCTTAACATGGTCGTGGAAAGATCCAATAGAATAGTTTACTTGCAGACCTTGCCCTCGGTCCACTCGTACTCCTTACCGTCAACGGTGATGGACTTGTCCTGGGCCCATTGGTCCTCGACGAACGCCTTGTCTTCAGGCTTGCTGGCATCAAGCTTGGTGAACTCGTAGCTCCCCATATCAGGTGCAACATCGAAAGCAGGAACGTATTCCTGACCACGGATGACGAAAGCTCCCTGGATGACGGAGTCGTTGGTCTTGCCGTAGACGGAGGCGGCACCGAAGATGTACTTGCGGGAACCTTCAAGACGGGCGAAGAAACCACCTGTCATCAAACTATTAGAATTTTGGTGGTTTAGAAGGGATGTTCTACATAGATATAGCACTCACCAATCAAGTTGTTAGACATGAAGGTCATCTTCAGCTCGTTGTTGTACTTGTAGTCAACCTTCCACAGGGAGTAATCCTCGGCATTGTAGTTCTCCCAGAACCATGGCATCGCGACCTCACGAGTTTCCTCGTTAGAGTACTTGCGCTTCCAGTCATCAAGGATCATGGATGGCTTGGGGAGAGATTCAAGAGGGTGCTTGGCCTTGGGGGCTGGCTTTTCCTCCTCCTCGGCTGGGGCAGCAGCGGCAGCGGCCTTTGGAGCAGGGGTGGGCTTGGCAGCATCCGTCTTCTTTGGGGCAACATTCTTCAATGGCTCCTCAACAAAGGGGGGGTTTGGCACAACAGCCTTGTAGACGGGCTGGTTGATGATAGTCTCGTACCATCTAGTGGTGGCAGGGTTGGATAGGCGCCATTCCTTGCCAAGGACGTACTGGAAGGCACGGAAGCAGAGGCTGGCAGTGAAGAGATCGGCAAGAGTGATACGCTCGCCAACAAGGAAGGTGTTGGTAGTGAGGTGCTTCTCGAGGACCTCGAAGGCCTTCAAGGCGCGGGCAGAGACATCCTCAACAGCCTTCTTGTTGTAGGGCTCCTTGCCGAGAATAGGGCGGAACCAAGCACCAACGTTTGGAACAATCTCAGAGTTGGCGAAGCACATCCAGCGAAGGATGGAGGCATAGTCCTGCTTGGTCTTTCCAAGAAGGGTGGTCTTCTCGTTCTGAGAGGCAACTATGAGGTCGTCAGTGACACTGTATCAAACCAAAGATTTCATGATGACTCAATTGGGTAGTAAGGTTAAGGATCAGAGTTAAATGTAGTCAACACAGTATGTATTATGCCAGGGATAACTGAAATAGTATTGAAGGTCTCATCATAGTAGCAACAGAAATAAAGGGCAAAATGTATATATGGAAAAGGGGGTACCATCTCAAGAACTTACGGAAAACAGCAATGGCGGTAGACTCAGTCAAGAGGAAGCCATTGGCACCAACAAAGACAGGGACCTTGGCGAGAGGGTTGATCTTCTGGAACTCAGCAGTGGTAGCTCCAGGAACGGCCTCGACGAGCTCAAGTTCAAGGTTGTTGGCCTTTGCTACAATTCGGCACGCAGAAACGCGTGGGTTGTCCTAAATGTGGCCTTTGGGTCAGCAGTGAGTTACAGAGCTCGCAAAAAAACAGCAAACAACGGGGAAGCAAGAGTGAAGCTCGAGCAGGAATTGAGCTTACAATGACACCGTAGATCTTTCCGAACGACATGTTGAACAGATGCAAGAGAATGCGAGCTCAATTCAATGTGGTTGTTGGGCTGGATGGTCAAGAAGGTGGAAGATGAGGCGGGGTGGAAAAGAAAAAAAAAATCAGTTTTCCCTTTTGTTGTCTACATTTATCCGTTGTGGAAAGTTTCTCCGAAGACGCGGAATATGATTCTTCCACATCATGTGACTCGATTTTCCAGCAAGAACTTTTTGTTGCTTCAAAGATATCAAAAGAAGACGAAGACGACGAAGGAGACGAGCCAATTCACACGCTTGTTCGCCAATTAACCGTCTCTCGCCTCGTTTTAGGCCCACCGCTGCCACCATGGCCTGGCAGAGACCAGCTCTGGCTATCCGCGCTCTCCGAATCCCTCAGTGCGTGCAGCAATTGGAGGCACGATACCAACCCTTTTCGACTACCGCTTCTGCTCCCCCGCAAGACACCAGCAAGGCTGCTCCTCCAATCGATTTAAACCAGATCAGCAGAGAGCCCGCACGTATAGTGCCCGCCTCACCTTCATACTTCACCGCATCTCCCAAATTTACAGACTACGAGTTGAAACTCGAGCAACTAAGGGCCAAATATGTGGATTTACCCGTCTATGGCCCAAGAGAGGCGCCTCGTGTAGCATGGCTCATGAGGCCGCAGTTTTTGGCCAAGATCGGAGAAGATATTTCCGTTTCGCGGTATGCGAGGATATTAAAAAGCTTGAAAGTGTTGAACAAAATTAAGTCGGAGGTGGTACCACAAGAAGTCGCGGACTTTATAGGCGAATTCTCGAGGCCGAGGAATCTTTACCAGTGGGAGTTCGCTCCAAAATCGCCCGACGAAAATGGCCGAGCCAGGGGTATGGGGAGACGAAAGACCGCCCACGCAACCGCTTATCTCGTTGAAGGAGATGGTCAAATCTTGATCAACGGCAAAAACATTTCGGAGATATTCCCCAGAATCCACGACAGGGAGAGTGCTATGTGGGCCTTGAAGGCTACAAACCGACTACACAAGTACAACGTATTTGCCGTTGTTCGTGGAGGTGGCGTTACAGGCCAGGCCGAAGCAGTTACTCTGGCAGTCGCAAAGGCGGTGCTTGTTCACGAGCCCGCTCTCAAATCTGCTCTAAGAAGAGGTGAGCTCCCTTCCATCGTTGTCTTTTTATTTGAAATGGAATGGGCCAACCCCATGACGTTGCCATTCCTTAGTCGTCCTTTGTCTTATCTTATAACTGCTAACCTCGTTCTACTCAATAGCTGGTGTTATCAGAACCGATCCCCGTCAAGTCGAGAGAAAGAAACCTGGAAAACTCAAGGCAAGAAAGATGCCCGCCTGGGTCAAACGATGATATCCAGACTTGTTTTCATTGCATCTTCCTTCTCGCTGTATCTGTATCGCTATTCACAGCCTTTTCCGTCTGTCCATTTACAACTGTACTCTATTCATGTATACTTTATAGGCGACTTGGGTAATAGGATTCTTTACTATCTATAATTACTCGTCCCTATCTCTCATACTGCCCATCTCCAGCTTAATGGGTGTTTATATAGAAAACATCTGGAACAATATATAAGCTAGTTCAGACCTTTCCTTTGAGACTGATCACTCGAGTAAAGAGGGTGATTAAATCCCCTTCCTACCTTATAAGTCATCCCAGGATCTGCCGGGTTGCTGTGCATAGGTGCTGGGTAGAGGTGTGGTGAGTATCTCTTATGCAAAACGGATTTCTCCAAGTTGAGATGTAACTCCCATGTCTCTTTCTTTTAGCTCTTGTCTCCCTTGAAAGAATTCGAGTTGAACAAGTTGGGGTAATACACATCCAGCCGAGTCTGTGCAATGTATATTTGAACATTAGTATAATGTTCTTGTTTGTAGTGGCAGCGAGATAATATGTAACAAAAGCGTGGATCATATAAGAACGTTGAGTAAATAGATCTAGACCACCTAAATGGTCGGCCTATATATATATCCATGTAATATCGTAATCCAGATATTGATCACGACCAATGATGTAGGACTAAAACAGATGTCAAGGAGCCAATGCAAAACGTATGTTAATAGCTCTCGAGCAGCTTTCAATGCTGTTTTATGCCAATATACATTTTGGCGTGCAATCAATACAAATACTTACCGTGGGACCTTGGAGTGTTGAACAGTCCTAGACACAGTAACACAGTAACAAATCTACACGAGCTTAACCGTAATCCCGACTGGAGTTGTACAAGCAATCAGGAGCCAGCAATAGTACTTCGTGTCGAAGCCCGGTTTCCGAACCCTCGGGGTGGACGTTGGACATCGTATATGCAGAGACTTATCAGGTTCCAAATAGAGCCAGAATGAGGAGCGATGATTCTTCTGAAAGGGAACAATGGCAGAAGGACACTTTGGCTGAATGAACCTCGTGATGAAGTCATCCTTTGCTCGATACTTCTTCGTAGGCGACTTGCTAATCCTAGGACTTGACTTCTGCACCTCTCGTTCAAAGTATATATTCTGTCTCTAGGCTCACTAGTCAGAACCTAAGGCATATATAAGCAGGTGGCCTTCATTTCAGCCCATGGACTTAAATCAAGACTGATTCGAGAAAAGCTAGGCTCACTTTCGTCTCAATTCCGTCTAGCTTGTCCTTTCGAGGCACTCGCTGGAGATTTTATACGTAATAGTATACCCCGTATGCGCTTAATATATATATATATATATATCGCAGCAGCTCTTCTGCACGCTGTGTATCCACAAAAACTTATGTATATCTTCCATATATACTCCATACGGAGTATCGATCATTGATCTCATAACTGCAGCGTTTAATAATTCCCGAAATCGAAGGCTTTCGATTTCGTCTTGGACTGGATCAACGACGCAGCTAGATGATCACAGCCATACGCCGTGTCACTTGCAAACGCAACACTCTCGTATCAACCTGGAATGTGGCGTAAATCCCATGTCCAGTCTGATTCGAACCAGTCGCCTTGAGGCAAGGCAACTGAAAAAGAAATCCAGAAGCGCGGAAAAAAGCAAATTGCAAACTGTCCCCTTCTTGATAGTGTTTTCGACCCCGGAGCATATTTCCAGTTCAGGAACCCTTGCTCTGAAACCTCCACTCGTTGAGATCACTCTTGTGAAGGGCGCGTGCCATAATGCCCTTGTCACTGGTCCCGATCAACTCTCGCCTCGATGCAATCGCCGCCTTACCCCTATCATGCACCATGAGTAAGTCGCACAAAGAGACGGTATCTAAGTTTCAGCTTGTCCAAACGGGGTTCCGCTTAACGTCGCAGATCGGCTTGAAAATCTCCCGTGCGATTGCCCGCAATACGCAATGATACTGGTGGTTTGCACTCCGTACTTTGTAGTCTCGGCGATGCGGCGCGAGCAGGGTCTGTTTCAACCACAAGTCCCTTTCTTGCATGAGACTTGCATAGTACCTCTATTCATGTCCTTGATGCAGAAATACATCATTCTCTTCAAGATATCCTCCATATGGATAACATCACTATCTTGAACGGGTCCGCGACGTGCGAAGGACTCCATACAGAGCATAATTCATTTAAACAGCCGTTCGAGGTATAAAGGAAGGCTTCACCAAACGCACCGTCTGTCCACCCTGGAGGAGTAGCTAACCAACAGTTTTGGAAACTACCTTTTCCTCAAAGCAACTTCGAAGGCTCAAGGATTTTCTTCGGGTGAAGACGTAACTAAGCGGCACCAGGAGTATCGAGAATGCCGTAGCGTCAGGTTGGCTTTTCACTTAAGCCTAGATAGAGTACGAAATTCAGCCAGTTTCCAGTTGATAGGGGCACATGGACGCAACATGCGTCGAGATTTCTGTGTGCTTTGCTAATATGGGATCGAATGATACCATGGTTAGCAATACTTAACCGTTGTTAGTTGCAGTATGGCTGCAGTTCTCGTGACCCATTCAACCACCATATACTACCTCTTTCTCTTAAACATGTGTCCAATCCATGTTACTCCGTAAGAATCAATATAAGTGGAGGAAATAAAGTGGTACTCCACCCGGATATCCGGGATTTCACTTAGCTTTAAATCAAGCCTGCTGAAAAGGTAAGGGAGAGTTCCTTATCTCGAAAAGGATAGTAATCAAGAAGTTAATCGCGGCCACAAGGAGATGAGATCTCCAAATAGAGGAAATGAATAAAGATTACAAAGACCTGTTGTTGAGCGAAGGCCGATGCATGTTAGAGTTCGTGGCTTGGTGTGACCGGCTCGACCAGTTGGACATCGAAAACTCAGTTCCATGCAGGTACCAGGAAGTGACACCCCCCAAAATGTACGTAAGGACAATCGGAGTACCCGTTGATTTTTGTCATTGGCCCTGCCGAGCCAGGCTTAGTATAAGCGCTGTTCGTGTATGCACAGCCACCACTCCAGGCAAACCAGAATTGTCTTTCTCTCTTGAATAATTTTGCTGAAGGAGGAACGTTCACTCCAGATGCATTGGGTTCTCCCTACCTCGTGGCTGGAAACTATGAACTTCAATGACACCCATATCTGCGAAGAGTGATGATTATACTCCGTACTCCGTATGTATTGTCCAATAGAAGTGGGCAGTGTTGGGCGACTTGCTTTTAAAGCAAGCACGGCCGATATTATGTAATTTAATCTGAATACTGGCTGGTAAGGGCTTGCGATGTGATCTGGAAATTGCACCATAAACTGGTAAGTGACATTGAAGGACTCTGTATGCAAGCCCGCTGGCTGGCTGAGGGCGTGATTGGACACTCGATACACGTTCGAAGCGGCTTTCGACTGCATAGACATTCTATTTGAATACTGTTTTTGAGGCTTCTAGAAGTATTCTCGAAATTCTAGACTGTTGTCACCTGTGCATATATGGTCTGCAACTGAGGTCTTTTCTCCCAGGCCTGGATAAAGGTTCATTGATGAGCTCACAAAAGGTCAGAATATCCAGACTGAGCGGCTTTCATTTTTACCGAGTGTTATAATGAAGAATGGAACGGTTGTGGCCAACCAATCTTTCTGGGTACCATAATTCAGACGAGTTTTCCCTTTCCTAATGTCAAAGGCGGTCCTTTCCTGGAGTAGCGATTATGGCTTGACTTAAGATGCCAGGCAACATCAAATGAGTGGATGTATGTACTCCAACCAAGCAGCAGATTCATTTCCAGGTTATTGTACCGGGATATTTACACTTTGGGGCGCCGTTTTACCGATCAACAAGATACTTCGGAGTAACTCCTGCCCCAGACTTTTTAGGAGTGTTCGCTTCCAGTAAGGTTGCAATATTATTTTATGACGTGCTCGCAAGTTCGCTAAAATCCTGTGGGTCCTCGGGTTCTGGTGATGGATTTGGGTTGTGGTAAGAGTTTCCTCACAAGGTGATAAGCAGAGGGAATCGTACTCCGTCTATACGGGTAAGTTGGAGAAGGGTGCAGATCAAGAGAGGTCGAAAATCGGTCTTCCGTCAACGAAGCTGTCGGCAAATCGTTGATTTCTTTTTTCCTTGGAAATACGAAGATACTCGCTGCCTTTTGAAATAAATACGGGCCGGCACGAAAATCAAATGGCGACCCGCGAACCAGCAGTATGGACAGGTTGGCTAGTTGAAACCTTGCGCTGCCAGCTGCCTCGTTCGGTCGTTTCTTGGTGGCTATTTTGTGCTGGAGAGCTCTACTCCTGTAGATGTTGCCGCTATCACGAAACCAGGCCCTTGAATCAAGTTTGATGTGCCCGCAGAAACGCTCTTGTAGATCGTGGACGTGGCGCCTAAATGTCATATAGACCGTGGAAACGTCTGTGTCTGTAACAGGATAGCCATGTCTTAGTGTGATGCTTCTGCTAAGACTGATAGCCATGAACCATGTTTCATCTACACTCCCAGGTTCTCAGACCAGGCACGGGGAACTCCGTATATCGGCCCATCGAGATCGCATACTCCGAACAGGGGGGAAGCTCTTCAGTCTAAGGGGTGGATTTCACGGCATCTGAGCTTGCAAGGACGCTGTCCTTTTGATTGCTGGGAGGATCATACGGCTGGTTGTTGGAGTTGTAGGCCGGAGAAGCGAGAGAGAGAAACAGGTGACGTTGGAATAAAAGACAATCGCGGGTGGAGCTTCGAACCATCACATTTCCCGACTGGGAAATCGACCCCCAAGAGCCTCACCTCCACCTCCGCAGCTTTGCTCAGCATCAACACTCAACCCTCGACGCCAGCAGGGTCTTTTGAGGTCAGCAGCATCATGTTTCGCAGGACCTTGCGAATTTCAGCGCAGTCGACTGGCCGAGTTGGGCCCTCAAGCACTCGCAGTATGCATGTTATCGCAGGGGGGAGACCGGCAGCTCTTCCTGGCCCCATGTCGCGTATCATTTGGTAGCTGAATCGCCGGTGTTTCTCCTCATCGGCTCATCCTGATACATACCTTTG
>JANTQJ010000018.1:0-47757 GCA_032989685.1 Arthroderma sp. PD_2
CTTGGTCGAGTGGTTGACGCCATGGAGAGTTGATATCAGGATACTAGAAGAGATACGGAAAAAATCAGAAGCTAGCAGAATATACTAGAGCTAGTTAGACATGGCGAATTGGTAAGAAATCCATGATATTGTAGAAGTAAGTAAAAAAAGAGATACTGAAATTGCAGTGATCGGAAAATTCCAGCCCTTGACCAACATTAACCGTATTGCACCTTACTCCGTCTAAGGTACTAGCTAATGCTGTGGTCTATATATGAGGCGTATGTTCCTTCAAACACTGCTCCTCGGCCTTAGTGCTCTTCCGACCCAAGGCAGCATTCCTAGTTGGATATCTTCCAAACCGCTCTAGTTGCTGTATATGTCTCTTTGAAGCCGCAACACCCATATCCACCCACTTATGCTCTTCCTCGCTCACACATCGCGATTTTAGAGCTTTAAACAGGCAGCGCACCGCGACTAGTGAAATCAGGCTTTCCTGTTGCATCAGCGGCATGTAGAGCGCAGATGCCTGGATAACAGTGACCTGCTTGTCGAAGTCGCTCGCAATGGCTTTGGTGGCGGTCTCATACGCCTTAGCATCAGCGCTGAAGGCATCTAAGGTGCCGCGAAACATATTCCGTGAGAACTGGTCGAGTAGAGCGACTAGGGCGACGCTGGATTCTGGTTCCATAGTCCAGTTATCAAGCTCGTTGCGGCGGGCCTTCAAGACGAGATTGCCAAATTCGGATTTTAACTGGGCATCAAGACCTTCGGGAGCGATTATCCATTCAATGGGAGGGCGGTTGAACTAGAGGGCCATGACGCGCTTGACATCCGGATCCATTCTGGGGAGAGTTGATGCTTTAGAGCGAAGTTGGGTTGCTGATAAGGCTGTCCAGGTCTTGAGTGACTATAGTCGATGTGAGTTTCTCTGTCCAGACGAATTCTGACGTAGTGTTGAGCGACTCACTCTATTTACCAGGCCTCGAATAAACATATGCCGTGGGGTTCGTATATTATACCAAATAATTCTCTCCCTGAATAGTAGTTGATGGAAAGACACTGTATTCGAGGATATAAAGACAAACTAGGCTTGTGCTAATATATCCTTCCCAGGCAGCATAATTCAATAGCTATGCCGATAATATTTCATGGTCCACGCGGTTCTATAAATCCAACGAGCAGAATGGGCCAGAGGGTGCCTGGTATACTGTAAAGTAAGGTAAGAAAGAGAAAGTTCGGGGTTTATTTATAGCAGGTGGATCTCCCGCAGCATCGCACCCTAGTCAACACTAAAATCTATCAGCCTCATTTTGTCTAGATGTAATATCAAATTACTCCGTTCCTCGATGTCAAGGGAGTAGGAAAGATAGATATCAAAGTAGACAGTGTTACTGAGAGTGTAATAAGCTACCCTGTTATCTTCCTTGTCTCCTTTATCCTAACTGTACTCCGTATAGAGTACATAGGACATTTTTTGGTAAGGCAAAATCCCAAAAGACATGTTCCTTACCCACGTACGATGACAGATTGGATAAGGGCATCCATTTACATCATAAGTCAGCCCTCATGCAGTGCTAACATGGGCCATCAGGTTGCACATAGCCTCGGTTCCAATCCCAAAATTGTCCTTCTTCAACTCGAAATCGCCGGCTGTGGCGTCCTTAATCGTGAAGGTGAACTCCTGAACTAGGGCGGCGAGGAGCAAGTACATCTCGGCCCAGGCTAGGCTGCGGGATGGCACAATGGGTCAGCAAAAAGTATCTACTTGGGGAATAGTGGCCATAGATACTGAAGAGAAATGGACTCACTGCATGCCGAGACATATTCTAGTTCCTCGCGAGAAAGGCGCAAATGTGGCAGCTGTTCTATTCGCGGTAGAATCCATCCACCGGTCTGGATTGAAGCGCATTGGATCAGGATAGAGGTTTCCATCAGTATGCATCAGTATTGTAGTCATTCCGACCGGTGTCCCAGCGGGAATACGCCAATTCTCATAGAAGAGGTCCTTGTCTGTGATACGCGCCGCCCTTGAGGCAACTCCAGGACTTAGTCGTAAGCCTTCCAGTAGGACAGCTGTGAGATAGGGAAGCTGCTCTTGTTTCTTTAATGGGATCGGCCTAGAAGTCTCGCTAGAGGCCGCGGCAATTTCTTCTCTGAGTCGTCGAATAATCACGTCATTGCTATAAACGTGGTAGAGGATCAGCCTTAGGGTGTTAGAGATTGTTTCGAATCCCGCACCAGTTACGGTAGCTACTTCCTGGAAAATGCGGTCAAAGGTTTTGTCGGCCGGTGGGAGTCCAGAGTGAACGATCTTGTGGATCATGGTTTCCTTGACGTTATCTTCAGGAGAGTAAGACGACGCAGCAGCCAAAGTCTCCCGCGTATCATTTTCAGATTGCTTGTTTGAGGTCAGCAGCAATTATACAAAATAGCGCCAATCTGAAATCGCCATATCCACGGTAGATAGTAGCGTACCTGGAGTCTTAGGAGGAACGATTGTGTATGTTCGTCTGCTACCTTCTTGATCAAGTTAATGGGAATCGCCCGGACTGTGGGACCGAACCAGCGTATATGCTTTGTCGTGCGCCAGAACTCCCCGGCGCCTTGAGATGAAAAGGACACCCCAATGCCAAAGTCTTCTGAATCAATCTCATTGTACGATTTGCCGACAATGAATTCATTGGCATTATCTCGAGCGAACGCGCTAATGGCAGCTCCTAAGTTAAAGGTGGTTCTGTCGAGTTTGGAAATGCGCTGGCAGAGCTTTTCGGTGTTTCGGCGTAGCAGATCTTGCCGTGCAACAACGTTTGCCTTTGAGAAGAATGGGGCAATTACATGGCGACGGGCTTTATGGGCATCATGGTCTGTAAACATTAGTTACCGGAAGTAGAGCCAATGTTAGTGAGAGATGATGTAGCACCTGAACCGAAGAGGGTGGAGTTTTGGGCACCAAATGCATCATATGCCCAGGAATACTTGTCCCAACGCCCATCCGAACGATAAAGCGTCTCGAAGAATGCTGGATCGATGACATGTAACTCATACGGACTGATGCGGATTATAGGCCCTGTTCATGGTCAGAACTTAGCCATAAAAGGCGACAGGTCAATTTACCATATATCTTGTGCAGTTCCGCGATTTTTGAGGTGTATTGACCACCTAAAACAACGTCATAGTAGGCCTCATACCAGCGCGAGATAGCTGCCAGCCTGGGGCCAGGAAAGCGAGCCAGAGGATGAAGAAATAAGCGGGAGAAGACAAGGGTTCCGTAGTAGACAACTACCGCTCCAAGTAGCATACGCCAGCTATTATTAAGCTCCATATCGGCTTAACTGTTTTAGAAACAGCCCTAATAGGTAGGGCGCAGCAAAGAGAAAATGAAGGTGTTGGTCTTCGAGTGTAAAGGAAGTATATATATAAATATGGAGTACTCGGTAGGTATATGTAAAGAAATGGCAAATAAATATAAGATCTAGTTTGTTAGTTAGCAAGGTAACTAGCTGCATCATGCCTGTTAGCGCCGTAAGCATGGTCATGTTGATAGAAGCAGCCATAGGATAACTGGTTATTGAGGCCTGGCTCTGGCCATCTCGCCGAGCCACAAGATAGACGCAAGTCCCATGGCTGACTTGGCCTGCTTGAAGATCTTTCGCACGTAGTGCAGCGGAGGATCGTGAAGGGATGTTGCAGAGGAAGTAGAACTTGACACCTAAGTAGAGATATAAAGTAGTTAAAATGATGATTACTGATAGTCGGAGAACCTTGCCACGCGTAAGGAGAGAATGTGCCAACGATCTTCACCCTTGGTCGGTTGCGATTGGAAGAAGCTATATTGCATGGTCCCTGTTCTCTACGAAGGCCTGGAGTAGTACTCTCCCAGACACGTCCAGATGCTTGAAGTCGTGAAGCGGTGTCTTCCAGATATCCTGATAAGCTGCGTGTAGCTCGTCGGCAGGGGTTATGTATTTTGTTCTTCAGAATGCCTCCTCCCGTTTGAGACACGTGAAAAGCCCCAGGTCAGAACCGACCCTGATCATAGCTGTCTATAGGTTCTACAGGGTTAGATTAGCCTCTTCCAAGTCGTTGAAGAATCAATGCATGTAAACCGCTCATATGTTAATCGCTTGTAGGGTTTGCAAGGATATCTAGTCTTTCGATGGGAGGCCCAGCTCTCGAGATGGGCGGAATCCTCCTGGTAGGTGTTTCTTACAATGATAACTCATCAGCCGGAAGACGATAGCGCCAGCAATAACACCTATTGAGAGAAATATTTACAATAAGTAGCTCTATTTACTCTAGGGGTAATTCTTCCTCGATTGAAGTTGATTGATATATTGATGTTTTGTTAGGCAAAAAAAGAAAAAAGAAAAACTAAGTGTTGATCACATGACTTCCCTTCTGAGCTTTATCAAACTGCGCCAGAAACTAGTCGAGAGGAAGCAAAGGAGGCTCGGAAAAGGTCTGCAGTGGTCAAAGTCGCGACAACCAGCTCCTGTTTCTTCCATGCAACAGTGAGAGCTCTTGTCTGTAGCTTCTATTTTCCATGGATGAAGCAAACAAGGTAATTCCAGTTGACACCTTTCTCTTGCCGTGCTAATGGGGGCTAACCGTGAATGCGCCTTTCAAAGCGTTGATTCAGAGATTTCCCGACTCCCTCTGGCTCGACAAGCGCAGAGCACAGGAAGGCCATCATGGCTCCTGTTGCAGGTAATAAACGAAAGAGAGGCGATCGAACCTGGTCTGGCGACTCGTCAAACGATAGCCTTCGACCTTCTCCGCATCGTCCAAGCAACCTGAACCTAGCTCAACAGCAGCAGCAACACCAAGGTAGAGATGGCCAGGAAGGCCGTGGGAGAGGTGGTCGGAGAGGCAGTCGAGGCGGCCGTAATGCCCGGAGAGCCAGTGATGGACCACACGCTCAGCAGCAGCAGCAACGAGAGAGTCCTGCCCCCGCGAAGCCAGTCCCCGCATCGAACGGCAACGAGGCAGAACAAACTAAACCAAATGGCGCACCCGTCACCCCATCTCCCGTTGTGCCGGTAGAGGTACAACAACATGCTGTTGTGACGAAGATCTCCTCTTACTGTTATGATTATATTTCTGCAAACAGTATTGCGAACTGGGCTGGAGTTGGACGGCAGGCTGTCATAGAAATTGGAACAAAAGCTCGAACGGAGGCCGATTTCCTTACTTTATCCTCTGTCTTTCAGGAAGTAGTTCAGCTGGCACTCGAGGGCCGCGCACCACCCCATGACCTGGGGGCCGCAGTGCGCGCCATCATTGGTGACACTGAGGCCTCAGGTTCAACACTAGATCCACGCTCGATATTCCTTGATACCCTCTCCATTTTAACCGAAACTGAGCCCTCCAATCCTAATCTTCGCTCCTTTATCTTCGCAACTGGCATTCCTTCAGATATCATGCGGGTTCAACTTGAAACTCCTCTTCTCCAATCTCTCGGCTTGATCCGTGACACATTCGCCCGTATGGGCATCCGAAAACAAACAAATCTCTTATATCGGCAGTCAAATTACAATCTACTGCGTGAGGAGTCAGAAGGTTACTCGAAACTTTTGACGGAGCTCTTTACCACGAGCAATAATGAACCACCATCTAGCGAGGTAGTTGAAGATACCTTTGAGCGTGTAAAGGCGATGATAGGTGCTTTTGATATGGACGTTGGAAGAGCTCTTGACGTTACCCTCGATGTATTCGCTGCCGTTCTTGTCAAACAATATCGGTTTTGTGTCAAATTTCTACGGGCTAGTTCTTGGTGGCCAAAGGAAGGTGACCTGGAAGGACATAACTCAATGTCTGGGTTGCCTCGATGGGCCTTGCCTGGTTCCACTGGATGGTCAACAACAGATGAAGAGAGAGCGGAGATGCTTCGATTAAACGAGAGCAGGGACATGGGATTTTGGGATAGAGTGAGAGAGATCGGTATACGCGCCTTCTTCGAGCTCGGACGCCAGCCCATTTCAGAGGAAGAGCAACGCAAATGCATCTCTGCAGTTGAAGGAGACACCATAGACGATGCTGATGAGACAAGAAAGTGGATTGAGCAAACAGGAACACTACCGCCGAAGGGAAATCGAGTGGCCGCGCAACTTCTCGGTTTCAAGCTACGATACTACTCTTCAGATGCACGAAACCCATCCGATGTCCTTCCTGATAATTTGATATACCTTGCTGCACTCCTTATAAAAGTTGGATTCATCTCTCTACGCGATCTTTACCCCCATCTTTGGCGGCCAGACGAATCTATGGATGCTTTAAAGGAGGAGAAAATGAAGGAGAAAGCGGAGAGGGAGGCAGCCGCTCGGCATGGCGGAGCTGTCAATGCCTTGATGACAGCCGGCGCACTGGTCGATGACACTCTACCACCGCCACCTCGAATTCGGGAGCCGGATGCGAGGTCTGCGACCCCTCTGCGGGATCACGATCATGACCAGGATAAACCAGGGCCGCCCAAGGTGGAAGATAAGGAACAATTGCCAGAACCAGCAGATCAGAAGGTTCTGCTATTGAAAAGCCTGCTTGCTATTGGCGCTCTGCCAGAATCTCTATATATCCTAGGGAAATTTCCGTGGCTCTTGGATGCTTACCCTGAACTTCTTGAATTCATCCATCGCATCATCCACCATTGCTTGAGCAAGATGTATAACAGTGTACGACCTCTGGCAGAACGAGAGGAACTCAAGAGCCGAAAAAAGACCGTCAGCACAGACCAATCCATCACATTATCGGGCAAGATTCGACTCGGTGACCCATCACCGCGACGTATTCTCCGCTGGGCATTGTTAGACAAAGAAGACACTAATGACGGCACCGATTACCGCTTCTACTGGGATGATTGGGCGGATAACATCCCTATTTGCCAGTCCGTCGACGATGTTATTGCTCTTTGCGGTTCATTCTTGAACCTATCCGGAGTGAGAATTGGCAATGACCCCAGTTTACTTACGAAACTCGCGCGTATCGGCAACCACAGTCTGAAAAATGATCCATCCCAGGCTAATAACGCTCGTTGGAGAGACCTTTGCAAGCGTTTACTTGTTCCTGCCCTCAGTTTGACCAAAGTCAACCCTGGGGTGGTCAACGAAATCTTTGAGCTACTGCAGCATTTCCCCCAAGATATTCGATTTTCGATCTACGCGGAATGGAATGTTGGGCAGGTCTCCAGGCTACCCGATATAAAATCAGCATTTGACCTAGCTCGCGCCCAGACAAAGGACTCATTAAAACGATTAAGTAAGACTAACCTCCGGCCGATGGCTAGGACACTAGCAAAAATTGCATATGCGAACCCCGGAATCGTTATCAACGTTGCCATCAGTCAGATCGAGTCCTACGAAAACTTGATTGAAGTTATTGTTGAATGCGCACGATATTTTACCTTCTTGGGCTACGATATTTTAACGTGGGCATTGGTAAATTCGTTAGGACAAAAGGGGCGAAGTAGAATGCAAGCTAGCGGTTTACTTGCGAGCCGATGGCTGAATTCTTTGGCCGCCTTTGCCGGCAGGGTATTCAAACGATATTCTAGCATCATGAACCCTATCCCAGTTCTCCAGTACGTCAGCGACCAATTACGTCAAAATAACTCTACGGATCTCCTTGTTCTAGAGCAACTTATCAGTTCAATGGGAGGCATCGTGACTGATAACAGTTTTAACGATGCGCAACTCCAAGCCATGGCCGGTGGAGACGTTCTTCAGTCCCAGACAATGCTTCAATTATTGGATAAGCGACATGAGTCCAAAACAACTTCGAAGAGGCTTATGAAATCGCTGTCTGACTCAAACTTAGCTGGATTGCTTCTCATCGCGATGGCACAGGAACGAGTTACCTGTATCTTCAAGGAGTCGGAATCTGAGGCCGAATTGAAACTACTGGGTAATATTTTTGATGAAACTCATCGTGTCTTGACGCAGTATCTGGACCTCCTCCGGTCCAACTTCACGGTGGATGAGTTCGACTCCTACGTTCCCGACGTCGTATCCCTAATTAGCGAATTTGGGCTGCAACCTGAGGTGGCATTCTGGATATCACGCCCAAGCATTGCCCAACGCATCGCCGATTCCAATAGGCAAATACAGGAAGCCGCAGCAAAGAAGGGAGAGCCTGAAACATCTACGCTAGAGAAAGGCGCCAATGGTGACATCGAGATGGGCGAAGACAAAGAGGTCACTGAACCAACAACAGCGCCGGCCGGGCCTATGTCCATGGATACAGAAGTATCTGTCGACGAGGTGAAAAATTGCCAAGAATCGAACACTCTGGCTTCTGTCAGCCCTGATAGAGCTACCGGTTCGGCTTCACCATTCAACGCAGTTATCGAAGATTTGATGGAAAAGATGAAAGCATCAGCACCAGAAACCCTCTGGGAGGTTGTCGGCTTGCCATTCTATGTCACTTTTTGGCAACTCTCATTGTATGACATCTATGTACCTCAAAAATCTTATGAAGACGAAACAGAACGCCTGAAAAAACGAGTCATTGCTATTTCACACGACAGAATGGACATGAGCTCAGCCGGTGCTCAACGCAAGGAGAGAGAAAAGAGGCAGATCAATGAGCTTCACGATCAGATCCTTGACGAAAACAAACGACATATCAGGGCCTATGGGCAGACTCGTGCAAGATTGCAAAAGGAAAAGAGTCAATGGTTCGTTGGCATGCGTGTAAAGCATGAACCTCTGAACATTGCGCTAATGCAGCAGTGTTTTCTACCTCGTGTCCTTCTTTCTCCTATTGATGCCTTTTACAGTTTCAAAATGCTTAAATACCTCCATTCGTCTGGTACCCCTAACTTCCGAACGGTGGGGCTCTTGGACCAACTCTTCCGAGACCAACGATTAACAAGTATAATATTCCAGTGCACAGCAAAGGAGGCCGATAACTTCGGCCGCTTTCTCCATGAACTGCTCCGTGACCTTAGTAGGTGGCACGCGGACAGGGCCGTTTATGAAAAGGAGGCATTTGGAGTTAAGCGTGATCTTCCCGGATTTGCCAGGACCATGGATCCCGAGGGAAAGCCTACCACATTCCTAGATTATGAGGACTTCCGCCGCATCTTATATAAGTGGCATCGGCAGCTCAGTGCGTCCCTGAAGACATGTTTGACGGGAGGCGAGTATATGCATATTCGAAATGCAATCAGTATTTTGAAAGCTGTTATGCAGTACTTCCCAGCGGTAAACTGGATTGGTCGAGACATGCAGACGTGTGTGACTACGTTGACAAATTCTGATCCGCGAGATGATATTAAAATCCCATCAGCAACCTTAGTTGGGGATTTGAGCAGGAGGGAGAAGAAATGGCTCCTTCCACAGGCCTTCACCATTTTGAACCCGCAATCCACAGGTGGAGAAAACGGTGCCAACACTCCAAAGAATGAAGCTGGACAAGAAGACAAGGCCGCCGGTGGTAAGCCGCGGACGCCACAACCTCAGTCAATAACTCCCAAACCCCTAAGTGCCACCGCGCCTGAGTTTCAACCGACTGCTGCAACCATTAAGTGAGTCGATCCCACCACCACCACCATGTAGTATATTCGCGCGAGCAATTTCTGATGACCTATAGGACAAATGGGACAACGCTTTCACCAGCAACTGGCCGGCTAGAGGTTGAGGACGGGGAGATTGAAGATGCGAAGAAGGAAGAGGCAAAAGCGGTAGAAGAGTCCAGCAAGGTCGACTCCGCTAACCGTGGTACATTGATGCCGATTCCGATTATCCAGAGGGCCACATCCGATGAAACAATGGAACCCCTTTCCGCGCAACCACAAGATTCAGCAGCATCTCAGGATCACCGTAGCACCACTCCTGTTCTTAACAAAGACGAAATTCGTTCTCGGGATACAGGTAATGACATGTCTCCGCAGTCTACTTCCGGTGCTAGAACCAGAACTCCTTCGGAATCATCTCATCTATCCAACTCCTCCAAACGGGTAGAAGTCGATCGACATGGCAGCAGTGGCACAGGGCTTCGTCCGCCTGCGAACCTTCCCAATAAGCCAGATCTCTCTCGTCAGTATAGACATTCTGACATGAGAACGCCTGGTATGCGACCATCGGATATTCCTAGCGATCGACGGGACGGGCGAGATCACAAGTACTCTGAGCAAGGTCGCCTTTCTAGATACGGACCTCATGACCATGATAGATTATCCGACCATCCGAATCCAGTTGACTCGCGTGGCTTTGGACGACTTTCGGAAAAGGAAATGGCCCGCCGACCTTACCCAGAAGACCCTATGGGCCGGCCGCCTCATATTCGAGACCCTCGAGATCAAGAGTGGAGAGAACGC
Organism: Arthroderma sp. PD_2; assembly: GCA_032989685.1. NCBI lineage: Eukaryota > Fungi > Ascomycota > Eurotiomycetes > Onygenales > Arthrodermataceae > Arthroderma > Arthroderma sp. PD_2. Next base: position 10,295 of record JANTQJ010000018.1, read on the forward strand.
CATAGCCGTGGCAGGCTCAATCCACCTGGTCATCCAAATCAGAGGCCAGATCAACCACGATCTCTGCGAGATGAGGATAGCAATGTAGCCCGACAGGCCAATATGCAACATCCTCCACATGAATACCCGCATCGACAACCCGGAAGGCCACCAAGAGAAGACAGAAGACCACCACACGGCTCGCGCCCTCCAACTCCCTCTCAGCAAGAGGAACAACGCCCTTCGTCGTCTCGAATGGACAGACACGACGAGAGAGACGAAAGAAATCCTCCAGGCCGCTCTGTGCAACAGGGCCCTCCTCGTCATGAGGAACTTCCTAGCGGGCCCCGTGGAAATCGGCCTTTGCATGCGAATGCTCCAGAACATCGCTTGCCCCAAGATCACCAGCGAGACGGGCGAATGGGCCACCCACCACCTCCTGACCCTACATATGGTCGTCTAAATCAAGACTCAAGATTCCCTCCTAGTCGTTCTCAAGACACTTTTGACCGTAACCCAGATATTCCATCCGGGCCAAGGCGGAACCCATCCGGTCGTGGTGGCAGATCCGTTTCGGCTACCGGTCCTCACACGTCTACTTCATCAGCTGCCCCAGCCAATCCAGATCGTCAACCCCCTACTGGACCAGCGGGCTGGACTGGACAACGTGGCCAATCTCACCAGGACCAGCCCTCGCAAGGTACCGGCGCCTCTAGTGCCTCTGACGACCCAAACGCGAACCTCAATAAAATGGATACTTCTGGTATTCACCCCGACCGACTCAAAGCCTTTCAAACGCAGAGTGACCACGGCTTGAGGCCTAGCGGGCAACAGTCCCAGCAACAGGCACCACCGCCTCCGCCACCACCACCTATTGCTCCTCCATCCGGGCCCCGGGGTGGCGCCCATGGCCCGCCTAGCGCATCACCAACCACTCGTGGCCGGCCTTCTGGCATGCCATTCTCTGGTGAAGGTGGAAGAGGCGATAAGCGATTTGCTGGCCTTAATAACATGTTGCAACAATCTTCAGGGTCTGCTAGTGATAAGCCCGGGCAAGGCCAGATGGGCCGTGGCAGGGGAGCGGGTAGACAAAGCGGTTCTATCAGCGGACCTTCGTCACAATCAATGAGATCTCAACCTCCGAATGACACCAACCAAGCTAGTAACAACACTGGAAGATCTGAATTATTCCCCCCACGCTCCAATGGATCAGTGCCGCAACAACATGAGGAAGACAGCCGCAGGTCGGGCAGGTCTAGTCGTCGAAGCGAAATCATGGAAGAAACATCAAATGCCAAACGCTCTCCGCAATCAAGCGCTTCAGGCCCTCATACACCTGATCGCCCGACTGACAGGCCTAGTGATCGCGACAGAGACCGTGAACGCCGCGAAGATAGCTCAAGGAGCAAAGAGAGCAAGAAGGATGAGCGTCGAGACCGCCCACGAGAGCGGGATCGTGACCGCGATAGGGGTCGAGTTGATGAAGTTGCTGAACGAGACGACACCAGAGGTTCACGTGATTCTTCTTCTCGCCGAAGTGGCCACAGTTCAGGAGTAAATGCTACTGACGTGACGCCAACGAGTAGTCGAAGAAGAGATAAGCGGGATCGAGATGAGGGGCGTGGCTCTGGGAACGGTGGCAGTAGCAGTAAGGGCATTCCACTCCCACCTCCTCCGCCACCTCCGCCCCCACCACCAGAGAGACCACTCGACAGATGGGGTGGTGCAGGCCCGGGCCGTAGTGATGACAGGCCGAGGGAGCGCGGTGACCGCGAGCGTGATAGGGGAGATCGCGATAAAGAGCGAGACAGGGGTGAGAGAGGCCGGGACCGTGATAGAGACCGCGGCCGGGACAGAAGAGAGGGCCCAAATGCAGGGCCAGACGGAAGAGCGCCACCTCTAACTCCAACAAGCGGCCCCGGGGGCAATGCTGGAAACACTGGCAATAATACCTGGCCACGGAAACGCGGTAGGCCACACGGTGTTGGAGGAGATGAAGGCCATTCACCAAGTATGGGCGGTCCGATGAGACCAGGCGGCGAAAACAAACGGCAAAGACGTTGAAAGCTATTGACCAGGCAATTATACCAATCAGCATCACCAGAATCATCATCTTATTCTCGACGAACAATATTTTCCAACATCACTACACTACAAATACTTTTTCATTACAATTTTTCATCATTCGCGTTGTTAACTGGGAAATGGAACAAGTAGGGGAAACATGCATCTTGAAGAGTTTGTTTAAATTTCCCCTCCAGATTTTTCTTTTATATGTTATAATAGGCGTCCATGAGACTATGGGGCTAAGTTACAGAGATCAAAAATGAAATATTCAGCTTCTTGTTGGGAAAGCATGGGATCCAGCGATTTGTTCAACATTTTTCTGTTACGGATACTCCCTTCTTCATTGTATTAAAATCAAACCTCTTGTTTATAAATGATATGATATATCCTAGTGTAATGAACGACGAAAATGCCATCGATTACTACCTCAAGTCTCTTTGGTTATCAATGAGCTCCGAGGCTAAAATTATTTAGGTTTTGTCTTACTCTGCTCTATATTTCTATAGGATGGAGAGAATAACTATATCGTATATCTTATTATAGACCCCGCACTATAATACAGGGATCTTAATGCAGGTCGTATTCATTATGAGTAAGAACTCAAGTTCATTCGTAAAACGTGGAGATGCAACCGTGCTTGTTGTACGAGAAGAAGGAAAAAAGGCCCTGGATAGATGCATGATGAAGAGCAGGAGACGAAAATGAGTAGAGAGAAATAAGAAAAAAAACTAAGTAAAGCAGGTGGACTGCATCCGATGCGGGGGTATATGGAAAGAGACAACAGAATCGATCCCAAGTGCTCCTCCTGAAAGTCGTATTAGTACTGGTTAGAGAGATCAGAAAGAAAAGGACGCCAGGCTGAGGCAAAAATAGCAGATGCAGACAGAGAAAGGAAAAAAAAGAACGCTAATCAAGCCAAGTAAAGGAAAGAAGAGGGTGTGAAGAGAAAAGACATATCGGGAGAGGGCGGTGCAAGCGGAGGATGTATGAACAGCCAATAAATGAAAGATAGAGATTCATGTAGCTTCGACCACCACGCCCAAGCCCACGCTGCTCCGGTTGATACTCGATGTTTTCTTTTTATTGAATCCGAGTTTCGAAAACTTTTTCACAAAGGTTTGGACTCGTGACAGCTGGACTTTGGGATTGGGGTTTGGAGCTGTGGGAGGAGGCGTTATATCAGCTGCACCCGTAGTAACTGCACCGGTGGCAGCGGTAGTTGTTGTAGCAGTGGTAGTGGTTGAGTCGGTGGTCATGTCGGTGGTGCTAGACGAGCTACTCTGAGTTGAGGGCTCTGTGTTTGATACCGGCACCCGCGTTACCATAGGCACGAGCCCCATGCTCTCGCTCGTTGCTCTCGGTGTGCTTTCGGCATGCTGTTCAACGTCTGCTTCCGTAGGCCTCAGAGTCTCTGTGTCACTATCCTCAAACTGAGGTCCGCCAGTAGGAGGACGATTGCTAGCTACAACCTGTGCGGGTCTGGCATCCGAAATTGCGGGTGACAAAGGAACAGGCCCAGTTGGCGAGGTTGGCGAGTCAGATGGGCGATGGAGGCTTGGGACCTGACAATTCTCGGACGTGTATGGGAACGAGGCATCTTCAACGATCACGCCAGTTTCTGTGTGTGGAGGAGCAGATATTGTCCGGCGTATCTCCATGTCTGTTGATGGGGAGCAAGCAGTGACCAGGCCGGCACTATTAGGGGCTATCAGGGCGGAATTGGGTGACAGGTTGGAGGATGGAAGGTCTGTCCGGATTGAGGGCCGATGGCGGACCAGTGAAGGATAGCCGGTAGATTGCATCTGTCGTCTGGGAGCAATGCTATTTCCGCCTTCTATCTCTTCCATGCCGCCCATGGGTCGTTGACCAGCCGGAGCAGCAGCCAATTTGCGATGTTCATACTCGCGTTGAAAGTAGACAGGATCCGCCTGGGGAATTCTGGCGCGTTGAACTGTCTGGCCCTGCGTTTTGACCTTATGGTACAGCGATATACAGGCGTGTCGAAGGTGGACTATGGTCGTAGGATCAATCTGCTGTCTATCCGTCAAGGGAGAGTCTGGCCGGAAGGGAATCGGGGTATCATCGAAGTTGTAGTATCTCGATTGATCCTCTACAGGCAGAGGAGGATGCGGAGACTGGAACGGGCGTTTCTATACAGACAGGAAAGAATTAACTAATGCTCTGGTTCTGTGGGTTATAGTGTAGCAGATATATAAAAACACGGGGAGGAGGTCGACATACTGAACTAGTAAATTTGAAATTGAACCTCCGTCTCATGGCGACGTCCCATGTTTGTTGAGTTATCATCTTTGCCGGCAGACCTGTTCTATGGGCGGTATCAAGCTCTATCACGGTCTGAGAGCGCTGTCGATGCTATGTTCTATGCTGAGGTTCTGCTTTGTGCGGGCGAAAGGAAGAACGGCCTTCGGGGGGTCCAGGTTTATCTTCGTGTTGAAAGGGCGGTCGGGTTTCCCCAGTGATGAGAGAGAGCAGCAGCCGCTTGAGCCCCAGGTTCGAGAGATATCCGCTTGCTATCCTATAAATAGTGCGCGGGATCTCTTCAACGGAGACGAGAAGTATTTATTGGCCGAGGCGAGCAGTTCGGGTCTGCTGATGCGTAGTACTAGGCCGAGGAGAAGCCATCGCTGTATGACCGAGGGTTGAGATGGCACGGAGGACAAGATAAGAGAGGAAGAAGAGGAAAAGAAGAAGAAGAAGAAGAAGAAGAAGAAGAAAGTGAAGCTGGAGGTTTCTTTGGCCATGCGAACGCCATCTCCAAGTGTGATGTGCATCCCTCAAAAATGCGTCTCGATGCGATGCGATGGTTCACCATGCCCGGGGATAGCTCGCTGTACCTCCACATGCAGGCGAGGTACTTTGCACTTGGCGCCTCCTTGGCCCGCGGCAGAAGTACCCCTAGCCCTGTTAACGGGTTACTATTTAAGCCGCAGCCATAGTGCACCATAGTTCACCATAGTTGCCCGACACCCAGATTTCAGTCAAGCCCTCGCCTTTTGAACGCGGCAAAGGATGGCAAGAGAAAACAGTTACGATGTCGGACAGTCTGATCTTTGCCTCTGCTAATGCTTGCAAGATCTACAGGGCAAGGGCGCATTTGCTAACAGCTGGCTTTTCTCCTCGTCCCACACGCCAACGGGCTATCACACTCTGTGCCACTCTATAACGGCGCTATTGATACACAAGTTTCTCGCCTGCATGCGCGAATAGGAGGCAAGTTCAGGCCTCAGGCCCTTTTTGCTCCGTATATACATATGCGAATATCCCACGGCTATCTTCCGAGCATCGAATTCTCTCAAGGCCTAGCTCTCGTCTATATTTATAAAAAGCGTGGCCATAAGATGGCGACTTGCATATACTACTCCGTACAAATGGAGTATACAGAGTTACCCTGGGCGGAACGTATTAAAGGGTATAACGGAACGAAGGCGCTTTATCGCCCATCTCGGTCAGCTCCTGGTCGGTAAACCCTTGGTTTCCTTCACGTTCTCGCTTAGCGTTGACGCGCTTGTAGGCTTCGCGCATGAAGACGGCTGAAATCACGCCTGCTACCAGGAACCCGAGCTCGAGAGCGTGGCCGAGAGTGTATTTTGGCGCGTCGGGTGCACGGTAGAAGTTTGATGCCATTGCTAGAAGAGAAACAGAGTCAGACTAGGTCACTACCGCCGTGAAAAGGGGGTAGCCTGGGAAAACGGCTTACCTCCGGACATATTGCCTACACCGATCTGGAATGCCATGCCTGCAGAACGCTTATAGCTGCCAGCCAGGTTGTTGGCCAGCCATGTCACAGCACCGGGGAAAGCAGGATAAATCCCTATCGTCATGTCAGCTTCGCACGTTCAAGCTGTTGGGTCTCTCATGGTTGTGAGGGCTTACCGCAAATGGCAATGAAAACTCCTGCGTAAACCACGCCAGGGAGACCTCTTCCTGCTGCAGAGATACAGATGATAAACCCGATGCCAATGAACGACATGCAGCCGAGGACAAAGGGTGAGCGCTTGCCGCATTTATCTGAGTACCAGGCGACTATAACCGCAAGGGTTGCTGCCGTCACGTATATTGGGACCGTCAGCAGCTGTGCTGTAGAGGTCGTGTATCCTAAATCCTTGATGATACTCGGCAAGAACAGAGAGGTGCCGTAAAGAGGGCAGATAATACCCACGCAAACTATTGACACAGATTAGCTTTGAAATAGAGAGGAGTAGCGGTGGTACATACCGAACAATGATGCATATATTTGCCAATCCGTGAATACCTCCTTAATGTACTTCCATTTGAACTCCTCGGTCTGGGGGATTTTCTTTCCACTTAGGCCAGACCCTTGGAACTTGAGACGATGTATTACGAATTCACGCTCTCTCGGGGACAAGAACGACGCCGTTTCGGGAAAGTCTTCGATGAAGAAAAAGGCACCAACGGCCACAACCACGGTAAGGAGGCCCTCCAGGATAAAGATCCATCGCCATCCTTGATATCCTCCTACTCCATCCATTTTCTGCACTTGTCAGCGAGACGAAGATGAATGAGGTGGGCATATGAGGTAACATACCGCGATAGCAAAGGCCAGCAGCCCAGAGAAAGCACCGGCTATACTGGCAGCACTGAAGAATAGGGCTTGTCTTAGCTGGACCTCATGCCGGCAATACCACATGGTGATGTAATATGCAACTCCAGGGTACAGCCCGGCCTCTATTGATAATCAGTTTCCATAAAGTAAGCGTATGATCAAGCTCCGGTGTACTCACCGGCAACACCTAGAAAGATTCGTGAAATTAAGAGTCCCTTGTAGTCTTGCACGACTCCCATCAAGGTCTAGAGCTGTTTTAGCATGTATCAACATGCATTCCAGGGGTTTGATTGGCTTACCACAACTGTTCCCCAGGCGAGCATGATTGATGGTAGATCTGATAAGAACACAAGTTAACTATCAGTCCTTTCATATATCGGATCAAGGTAGTACTGCATATAGGGTATCCCATACAGACGGAGGGCCGAAGTCTTTTCAGCAGAATGTTGGACGGGACCTCAAATGTAGAATAAGTAAAGAAGAACACCGTCACTAAAGACAGAGCATTGATGTTAGCATCCAGTCAATCAAGTTGGAGAATTGGATAATTGGAATATGCAGCGGATAGGGGGCATTTTTCAACGTACAACACCAGTTATATTGACCTCCTTTCAGGCCCAAGTCAACATCCAGCCCTTCAATCTTCGCATTTCCGATGTTCCCTCTATCCAAAAAGGATAGCAGGTAGAGTAGAGCGAGTGCAGGAATCAGACGAGTGTCCATTTTCCTGAGCACCTTCTTCTCGTCCATATCTGAGAAATCAGGCTCCGCAGTCGAGGCAGACGCAGAGTCACTCCCATCCTTTTCCACGACGCCGGATTCATTGTTTCGTTCAACATCCTCGCGCACTTCCACCGCTGGCTTCTTCTCCGCCACTTCTGCAATAGATGGTGACCCCATTTTCGCCCTTGTAAACGGTCAAAAGCGCAACAATGGGAATGCAATGGGAAGGGGAGAGGAGGGGAGATGAAGGAGTCTCCCGTCGAGCAACGCTGGGCGGCCCTGGCATATATACCCTGGTGCGTACGTGTTATATGTATACGCCTGCGGAGTATACCGTGCACATCACCCGCATCCCGCCTTCTTCTTCTTCTCCGCCGCAGGGATATATGTTTGCCATGCAGCTCTTGGCCCTGAAGGAAAGAGAGAGAATTGACAACCAGATGGAGTTAGTAAACTACCCCGGACCCTCGCCTTTGCCTGTCAAATCCATGCCCCAAGCCGCATGCTATTGCCATAGCTCGGCTCAAAAAGAGCCAAGTGCGGCGAAAGCGACTGGAAGGACGCCAATAATGGCTGACTGTAGTGGACAAATAGCTGGATGCTCAAGGCGATCGGCCGGTTACCTAGGTTGACCGGGTATAAATATGCACGGTTGGAATTCAAAGATCGGAGAAACTTCCGTACGGAGTCCTGCCATGGATAAAACAACCTAAACATGGCTGATCGAGGCCGCCCAAGAGCCAGCCGCCGTCGTACTAACCGTGTCAGGGTTATGGTGCTGTCGTGCACTCATATTTTCTTAGACCAAGCAATTGTCTTTCGGCGAGCGGATTCTTTGACACCCTCGGCGTTATTCTCAGGGGCTGACCCTGGCCACTATCCCTACCAACGATGCAGAACACGGCTTCAAGCGCGGAATTCGAGTCGCAACAGCCGTCATTTGCCAGTTGCCAATGTCAATAGTCCATTTTCTCTTCAGCCAGATGTTGCGAATGAAATCCGCCATCATGCGACTTGCAGCGAGTATCCTTCCAACAGGGCGAGTCAGGATTGATCGTTGATCCGACCAGCGAAGATGGATAAATTCCTTTGTGTCACCCATCTTCTAGAAATGTAGGTAGGCGATCAGCGCGCATGGGGAGGGACAAGGGCAATTTGATCAAATTTGAGGTTGGAGACATGATTGGCATAATTCGGCTGCACATGGAATGGGAGCTTAATGCGAAAGCGCCCAACCCCCTGTCCGTCTGCTGGTCCTGAACCGGGCTGGTATTGCTGCTACTTGCATAACCCTGTATATTCTATGATGAAGTCGCTCAACAAAAAGAATATCCAAAAAATAAGAAAAAAAATTCTGTCTATATGGAATATATGGTACACATCTATCGCTCACCGCAATTAGTATTAGATATTTCAATCTTTATGCTGTGGTAATTCCGCTCTATCAAAGAGGCAAACCTTTCAGGTCTTCTCCATTTCTCCCCGAATTCAAGGACGACTCATGGATCCGTGAACGAGACGCTGCCGTCTTGGCTCTCATTTTGAACTAAAGTGTTTGGCGCTTCATAGGGGCGGCGTTATGTATGTGAGTACCGGGGATTAACGTGAACGGCTTGTGATCATCATATATATGTACCCCGAGTACCCTGATTACGAACCCATTTGGCATCACGATTCACGCGCAATCAACGCCCTCCTGCCCTCAGACTTGTTCTGCTCTTCATTCTTCAGTAGGTGATTGCGCCAACGCGTTTCCCTCTCCGAAATCATGCCGTGATTGTCCGTCCTAGGTCGATGTGTCCTTCACCGGGTGCAGTCCTAGGCCTTAAATACGATATATAGAGGTGACAGACCCAGCGGAGGGGGCGAACAACCAGGTGCATTCCCAACCCTTTGCATGTCTCGTCTTATCCAATGCCTTTAGCCAAGATCCTTGGGTGTCGCCGGCACGTCGTGTCTCCCGCTCCTCCTCCTCCTCCTTCGCCTTCCCGTTCTTCCTTAATGAGACCGTCATAGGTTCTCAGGGTCGGTGATGATGCGATGCCTCATTATTTCGATATTCTCAATCTTCATCCATCGGGTCTCCTTCACACAAAGTCGCGTTTTACCATAAAACGAGGTATCCTTCTCCTCGCACGTCTCGTATGACCAAGAACTGTCGATGCGACCATGAGAGCGAAGCCCGCTAAGAAGAAGATCCACAGATAGTGATATAGCCATGAGAGGATGGCGACGTCAGTTCCATGCCATGTTGAACCTGGAAAATGCGAAAAGAAAGCGTATTCTGTCGTATCGTAGAATATCGATGGTAAGATGGCGAGACCGTGTGGCCCTTTGAAGGTTGCAAGTTCATTTTTGCCATCTGTTTTCGGTAATTGGAACCATGATGCGACAATACCGCTCAAAAACATCGGTCCGGTGGTAAAAAATACCGTTATATATTTACTGATATACCACCGGTTATAGTCGTGGAGGCTTAACGCGGCTTTTATCATTAGTGGGTGGCCCGGTGAGCTTGCCATCAGGTCATTGCTCACTCCATAGGGCCATGTTCGCGGAACCCATGCCGGATAATCTAGTAGCGGACGAATATCCCGGCGGCATCCTACGTCCATATCCATGTATACCCCCCCATAGTGCCAAAGGAGGAAATATCGAAGCGAATCCGCTCGCTGAATATTATATTTATACCCATCGTACGTCGCCAGGAACCATTCGAAATTTGTGTCGATAAAGTCGCGCGCCTTCTCGTCGGTCCAAAAGTAGTGCGTATACTCAGGAAGGAAAGTCTGGCAGGAATTATAGGCCTCTTGCCAAATTTCAGGGAACTCTGGGGAGATATAAGTTCGATGAATGATACGTGGTATAGGCGTCGGTGCGTAATCTTTTGGGACGGTGACGTTAAAGGTTGGCTGTTCTTTGCTGATAGCTTCGTCGAGGGTCTTCACATAGCCCTGAGGGAGGTTATCCAAAGAGAGCGAATTTCTATTAAGGGAAAAATTAAGAGAATGATAAGAATATATCGACGACGCAAAAATGTACAGGAATGATAGAATGACAGAGACTAAAACAGGGGCATTCCAAATAAAATTGAGCAGATGGAAGGATAGATTACGAAGTTGTCTCCTTTTGCCAAAAAGACAACCAAAAAGAGACATCGTAATCGAGGGGCGAAAATTGGCGATTTGGCCTGGACAGCGCGAAAACGCGAAGATCCCCCAGGTTCATATATATAATCTCTATGCTGCCAGAGGAACCGCTTGGGCTTGTCAGAAAGTTGGGGGAAATGCCGTTCCACGTCTCCACAGGCCTGGTAGTTAAAAACTAAGTAGCAGCCTGGAGGACAACTTCGGCTCCCTTTGTTCCCCCATTCGGCAAATTCCAAGGCCTCTCCGCCTAGGCTGTTTTAGCCCTTTGAGTAGTTTGGCGCGCTGTTAGAGCCATGCTTCTGCATCACATGGAGAGGGGGCTTTGGAGTATGATGGGTACGTTAATCCCATCTGCTTGGTGACAAATCCTCACTGGCCGACGAGATCGAGACGTCAAGCGAATTAAGTGGAGCGTGGCGTAGAGTAAGGACGTGCTGATGAGCCAAGCGTCCATTTATGGCCTAGTCACCGTTGGAAGTGAGTCTGTTCCTTTGACTATTCCTGGAGATGGGTGAACGGAAGTGGCCATGCTGGATGTCAGGAGTTGAGACTGGCCAATAACGGCCATCCCAACTGGGTTATGATTAATTTTAGACCGCGCGCACATTGATGCGGGTCCAATACAACCCTTCCCCTGGGGCATGAGTGCTTGCTGAATGGTTGGCGAAAAAAGCTTGCAGGGTGGGAACAAAGTCTATCTAGACTTCGTATGATACTAAAATACACACGTTGAAAAGGAACTGGTTAGCGTATTAATAGACGAAACGGATGGAGAGATGGGGTGGCCTGCATAGGGTCAGCCATGACGGAAGCCTGACTTACGTCGCATTCGGTGCGAGCGCATTCAAGGCCCGAGGTGAGTCCTGTCGAAGGGCCTTTTGTTGGCATATCAAAAGTTACTTGGTGGACAAAAGTTAGTCTGTGTTGTTAAGACAAGCTGATTGAGGGGAAAACATACATTATACCAGCTATGGACTGCAACAGTTTTTATGCGCCTCACCGTATTCGCGTTATTGACGTGGCCTGGATAGGCAATCTAACTCGACGGCTCTCAAGCCCCAAAATGCGCACTTTACCGGCAGTTAACTTGTATCAGTATCAGCTGTATATTTTGGGCGATCAAAGTATTTAGAAATAGTGCAAGCGACTGATCGAACAATCTCCATATTTTGTTGTATGTATGCCTGGCCGGCATTCGTTTTTCGTTAAACTTGCGAATTCCGATCGGGACACGCGGACCAGCTGCGTACCCTAGCCTGGGGTATAAAAACATGCATCCTTCATGCAGCTTGAATCGAATATGTCTCTATTTTAAGATGGCACACGTAAGTTCATAAACTCGTCATCTCGGCCACTGGCGCCCCATGCGAGCCTCGGAGGATTCAAAATAGTGTTAGCTATATTCCTGGGATGACGAGGCGGTGCTGGGTTCGTTAGGTTGGGTGTTGAGACAACGGTTAATTATATTGGTAAGGTCTGGTAAAAATAAGTTGCTGTGATCATGCGACTTTTAGCTAAACTGCGTTGTTGAATACGTAACATGTCTAATCTCCAATTGGTAATGCGCGCTTCGTGGCCAAAATAAGGCAAAAATAGACAAAATTCTCTTAAAAAGGAAAAACCTGTATATAGTGAGAATGTGCAAAAAACCCCAGATACCAGATGTATTTGGTGGAAGCAGTTGGATGCTCAAAGTTCGAAAGACAAAAGAAAAAATGCCAAAAAAGGGCGTGACGGCCCCAAGGCTAGAATCACCAAGCAGTGATATCTTCCACCTCCGCCTCGCCAAACGTACTGCTCTTCGTAAGCTTACCGACCTGGTCATTGCCGGTGTTGGCGTCAGTCCCCGACGAAGCCATGATTTCTGGCAAGACTTCTCTAAAAAACTCCAAAATGTGTCGATTCACCTGCTCAAACTGTAGCAGGAAGGCGTCGTGGCCTTCCGGACTGTCGATGGTCTTCAACCGTGCATCTGGGATACCATCTGCGATTTCCTGCTGTTCAGCAAAAGTGAATAAACCGTCACTTTCAATTCCAAGAACGAGGGCCGGCTGTTCGATCTGAGATAGCGCGTCTTTGACAGGAGATGGGGACGACTGGTCTGCGCGATGTCTTGAGACATCATGTGTATCTAGCTTACGGGTAATCGCAATATAGCAGTTACTGTCGAACCGGTTAACGAACTTCTGACCCTGGTATCGCAGATATGATTGGGCAGAGAAATAGGTTGTGGGGCGCTTGGATACATCTAGCGATGTGGCCGATGCTGGCGATGCGGGTGTGGGTGCATCTGCGGTGTATACCGTAGCACCTGTGAACTGGGGGTCGGTGAACTGAAGCTCAGTTTGGGCTCCCGGTGTTTGAGTTCCACTTGGCGGTTGAGATGGCCGTGTGCTCTTATGTCCATCGTTGTGAACAGCCCAATGCTCGTTGGGAGGCGTTGGCAGTCGCTGAGTCCCATTGATATTCTGCCGTTTGGATGGATCAGGCACATTCCGACCGAACCTGGCTTCAAACGAATTCCGGCTACGATACGTCAGAAGCGCCGACATACGGGCAGCACCAAGGCCAGTGGCGGGTGGGTCATCAAACGGATAATATCCATCTTCGTATTTTGGGTCACTATAGACGCTCTGTCTCTGCGCCTCACCCCAACTGATACCCCACGCCGAGTGTCTGCTTGATGTTGCGATTGGGACGATACACCGGACGTACTCCTTTCCGAAATACGCATACTCCAACGTTAACATCCCGCCCATGGAGCCGCCGACCACAGCGGCTATCTGGCGGACACCCAGATCGTCCAGAATAATCTTATGGAGGCTATAACGGTCGGCAGAGTCAGCAAACACTCGTGCTGGAATTTTCAAGTTGCACAAATCATCATGTTCACTCACTTGATATCATCTCTTATAGTTGTGAGTGGGAATTCCGGTCCATATATTCCCCTCGACGGGTCACCATCTTTATAGGTAACCGCACTAGCGGTGCCATAGGGACTACCCAGGCTGTTCAAGCAAATGATGAAGAACCTTGTAACGTCAAAGGCCTGTCCTGGACCACCGAGAAGCGGTCCCCACCAGTCGCCAACATCGGCACTGCCGCTCAACGCATGGCATACTACCAGCGCGTTGTTTCCTGCCGGGGAAAGTTTGCCCTTGGTCGTGTATGCTACAGGAACATTATGTAGCGTAACGCCAGATTCGAGAGTGAACGATGGCACTACGGCAATCGTTTGGTCTGTTATCAACTTCGAAAACGGATTTTCAGGCTGACTTGCGACTCTCTCTACGGGATTTAGTAGCTGTTCAATGGCTGAGGGAGGGGTGAGTAGTTTTACTGACGGAGTTTCGGTTGGTGAGGAGCTTCCTCCCCGCAATCAGCAGCCATCCTGACAGAGTAAGCCCAATGGCCCAGCGTGGTCAATGAACAGAACGACGCTTTACGACTCTTCGGGGCGATATACGCGCGACAATGGCCAAACGGAAGAGAGGGCGTGAAAGGTGGGTTGAAGTTTTTATGTATCCTCCCGCCAATAATCGGGATTAGGCTGACGCCACCCGCCAGGCCGGAACTTCATTTTTCCTCTTCCGCTTCGGGGTAACGGAAAGCGGAAGTTTCCCGGCTGCAATTTTCTCATACGTAATAAACGATCCTTCCTGCATCCTTTATGCTTGGAGCAAACATCCTTCCCATCCTCCATATATATATCCTTGTGAAGAGCTACGGAATATTGAATATATGTTTCTATCTGGCTACAGAGTATCTATCCTCGCGTCTACTCCCTATATAGCGGGATGCTGCATATATGAGCCACTTTCAATGAGATGCCATGTGTGTTCACAGTAACACAGAAGCACACATGTGCATCAAAAGAGACCCCTGGCTGCTCTAGCTGATCCTTCTCTTTAAGCAGTGTCTCATCTTCGTGGATGAAACCTGCACCTTGGACTCTCTCTGTTACTATCCTGTCACCGATCTGGATCTAATAAAGAAAATATCCTATAAGGCTGAACCTTGGAGCTGTAACACATTCCTGCATGGCAAACTCCAGTCTTTCAACAACACCATTCCGAATTCAGGTCTTGCTTAGGTGTTTAAAGGACATTGCTGTACTCCCCCTTGTTCGTTTGCTAGAAAAACTGTTCCCTTCATGTATATGCCCATTTTTAGTCTCATCTTATACTCTTTTCAAACATTAACCTCTGACCGCCTTACTCTTCTCTCAACTTTTCCCTAGCAGTAGTCTTACCCTCTCTGACTACACATGTCAATAAATATGGCTCAATACGGCCCCATTGAAGATAATTTGGCTCTTAGAAATATTGCCCTTGGAAACCAACCACCACTACACTTAACTATATTTTATACCCAATTTTTAACGATTCGGCTTTTGGGTAATCGCCCTTAGGCTTACCTCAACCCGATACTATATACAATGCATTCCACTATTGGCATCACAAATTCTTGTGCTCTGTCTTATAGGGTCAGGAGATGTGCTCTCATCCCAAAAGGGGTCAATCTGACGCTCGAGGAGGAGGCTATGGTAATCAAGCGCATCGGATACCGTCCCATTCCACCCCCGGGGGCTTTGACATCAAACTGGTTTACGAGAAGTGCCGAAGTAAACAAGACCAACGACAAGCTGTGTGAAATTGGCGAACAAGAGGTTGTCGAGGGCAGGATAGACGTCGATGCCTATCAAGGAGGATCGATAATTCTACTTGATCAACACACGGTATGTTAGAATTGACATTTCTACGCCTATATTCGCAGGTAGTAAGAGCCAACAGGGTGTTAACAACCCGCTAAGTCTCCTCATTAGGCTACCTCGGGGTTTCAAGAAAACGGTGCCCTCCCACTGAGCGGTACATTCACATGCTCTCTCCCAAGTCGCCTTCGGAAAGACTCGTGGAGTATTGATATCCCTCACATGAGTGAGATCAAACCATTAAACACCCCGAATTCGACGGTAGGCTTGTCGCCGTCACCATGTGAAGAGAAGGGAAAAGAGTCGCCGCCCTCTTTGAATCTGTATGAGCGACCTTAGGGCTATTGATGGCCCGGGGATTGCGTCAGAACATGGATTTCTGCAGTGGCCCTAGTATCATAATAGCAGTTCGCTCATATATGGCCAAACCAGTGCCATTCTTGAGATGGGATACCTATGCTTTACGAAGATGAAACCATTAAATTTGGTGCAAGTTTGCATGGCATCATTTACCTAGTTGATTTCTCCTGTACTTTTTTTGTTTTGTTTTCACCTACTTTATGGCTCTAGATATGGAAGTGGTCCACGTGTTCTTAGTTCTTGATTTTTCATTATCCTCTCTGGGCTCATATCCATGGTCTGTTGTCCTCTTATTGCCATTCAATTTTGTTCAGGTACCATAAACGAAGATAACCTTCCTCTTCTTGCCTAGCAATATCCTCCCGCCGGGCTAGCAGCTAAGTTTCTAAGCTACAGACAGGGTGGCCGCTCTTGTTGAGGCATCTGTATCTAGCCAAGAGGGCAGGATATCTCCTACTCATCGTGCTATTTCCAAACATAGATTGTGGTCAACGGGCATGGTTCTTGCCAAGGCTCCGCCCCGATCCAGCGGGCCAGCCTAACCTTAATTCAACCGCGACTGCCCCTATTGAGACAGCGCTTGATGACTTCGAGCGTGGAAGGCCATTTCGGTCTTAGAGAATCAGCCACGGAGCCCAGTTAGGGATACCCCGTCCGTGTTGGCAGCCACCGCACACCCTTCCGGCTTAGTGGAGTAACTGCTGGAGTAGGAAGTTGGATATATAAAAGGTAAGTTTGTGGAAACTGTGGCTTCGAGCCTTATATATGTTCGGGCCTCTCAATAATAAGATGAGACAGAGTTTTACTAACTTTGCTTTAAAACGTTTCACTTACTCTCTTCGTTGTCATATTATCGATTATAAAGTTCATTAGCCATGTGTTGCTATCCATTCTCAATATAGCCTTGGACTTCCTCGAGCTTGACACATTCGATACTCAAACTGCGCAAACTGCATCGAGACCAAGAGACCCGAAAGTGCAGAGTTCATAGTAGTGGAAATCCAAGGCGCCTTATCTCCTCTTTCAATGGAACTCGTAGGCGTCGCTGCGCCGGTCTGGCAAACGGCATCCCTTGGAACACACCTACGTCAATATATCGGCGCAATATAGCCCGTACGGAGTATGGAGAACGCCGCGCGCAATCCCCCTTCATGTACCACTCGAGCTTGAGGATGATACAGTTTATTTGTTTGTCCCCTTAAGGTAAGGCTACAAGGCTACGTTTGACACGTATCTGACCATATCACGAACGTGCTAAATAAAGAAATGAAGGTATGGTGTGCTGTGCTCCATAACACTTCAACTCTAGCGTGGGAATCTAAATGAAATACTTGCTATCGAGCTCACAATACTATAATTTCCTGAATTCGAGGGCATAGACCTCTCGTGTTATCCACGGCTTCAGATTGCGAGATTTTGGTCCTGAAGAAAAGACAATCTCTTGCAAGAACCCATTCACAAACTTTGTCAGTGCGGATGTCTAAAATTCGAAGGCGAAACCCTCTCCATAAGCCATGGAGGACTGTCTCCACCCTTGCTCGGTTTTTGTGGAACAAACGCCTCGATGGAGCGTAGGGTTGAGAACTACCACCGCCATAAAAGCTTCTTCAAGCGTAACACGTAAGGGTAACATCTTCCATCGGTCGCTACATGGTTATCGTGGCCATGACAAATGCCTTGGTCGAACGATGGCACTAAGCGACATTCTCATTGGTTCAGCAGCATCTCTTTGGACAATTTTAGGCGGGTTTCGTATCCTCGACCTCCCCCTTCTCTTCCACTTTACGTTCTCCAATGCGCCGCCTCAGGCGCTTATGTGGATGATAGTCGTGGTAAATCAGGGGAAAATCGTCACGAGTTAACAAGGGCAACAAACAGCATCGTTCGTTGTGGAAACCGAATTTGATGTGTACTAAAGTCTATTTCGTCCATCCAAATCCTCGGGTCAGTGTTTGTTCAAAACGCAACTGACAATCAATTTCTGCACATATTATGGAAGAGAAAGCATTCTTCAAGGGGCTGTCGAATCCAACAATCCGGGTGTTGTTTTCTTTTTCTGTCCCTTAAAATAGAGACGCCGCTATTAGTGTCAAAGGTGACAAACGTCTCAACAAGCAAACGAGATGGCCAGGTTGACTACGCCCCGTTTCGTCATCGGCTTTGGCTCATGGTCATAGTTGCTTGAAGATCTCATATTATTCAGTATGGAGCCATATCCATTTTCCAGAAAGGTTGCTGGCGTTATTGGGGTGGAGCTATGAATTCGCTGATCACTATCACTGCAATTAATGGAAGGCGAGGAAATGGACGTACAAGTCATGTACCTTGGGGGGCCAGACCTTTTGGCAATGGCTCATCACATTCAATAACACCGCTACTTCAACTGGCCCAAGTTTGGATACACATCCCCTGGCTGTTACCCGCATATCTGCTGGCCCTTGTATCTACGAGGCTTTGCAGGCCTATTGAACGAGTGATCGGGGCCTCACTGGGCCGAGGCCACTCACAATTCAGGGTCCAACTGTATCTTTTACCCTGTACGGAGTACAGCTTCCTGTTTGATGCTGAGCCAAAATATGTCACACCGATCGCCCGTTTTATATATTCCTTCTTTCATTCCTGGTACTTCCTTTTCCCTCATTTGTTCGATTCTTTTAGAGCTTAACAATTCATGCAGGTCACCGTTATCTACATACATACAACCCGAAGCACCCGTCCGATGTCCTGTAACTGATTTCTGCAGATATGTGGACCTGGTTAAGAGCGCCTTTTCGTTGTTATCATTGCTTTGTTCACCGATGACTCCTCACAGAACCTCCTAAGTTGTGGGTCATTTTGCTCCTATGTGCGCGTTCTCAATCTGACAAACGCTAAGAAAGCACATTATTTCTAGTACCACGACTAGCTGATGACGGAACGCAGATTCGACAAGTGATAATGACCCACCGAGATTCTGGGCTTACGGATGTGGCTTAAGGGGCCCTAGCTGGATTTTCTCCGAGTACTCCGTACATCCAAAAGGGAATCTCAATTCATCTCGTTCGTCTTGTGCTTGGGCCACTGGAACTGACATCATTCATTTTGTATACAAGAAGGTCATGCCCTTTTCTATACTAAATGGGCAAGCGGCAAACGTTTTTATCGATGCTTTGACATTATTGGCCTGCTCACTCCATCATCCTTGAAATCGGCAATATCAGCTCGGCAGCAGACCCGTTTTAATTCGAGGTTTCTTGCCTTAACTGTGCGCCTTTCCGCTTTTGACCCTCATGCACGATAACCGTTGTATGCTAGGGACCAAGCAGACTATGAGTGGCTTCTGCATGCTTCCGTTCTGAAAAAAGAAAAAGAAAAAGGGTTGAAAAAAAAGAGGGTGAGGCGTGCGAGTGCGATAACCCATATATCCATATCATAGGTAGGTAGGCCGAATGATGTGCGAATTTAAAGTGCTGTGCTTATCCTTCCAAGCAGACAGAATTATAATTCTTCAACAACCTTCCCATCGGAAATTTCTTTTACAATCACATTTCCCGTCATCTTTTGATATACCTGACGTACCCGACAGACCCGCCCTTATACCAGATTTCATCCCACTCGTCTCCTCCCAGCGGATTTTGAAATCTGTTTCACAGAGGGTCATGAGCTCGGCTGCAACGAAGCGTGTAATACGGTTACTTTGATCTCTTGACAACTAAAGTTTTCTTGGGCTCAGGAGTGTGTTGTCTTCCGTCAACGGGAGTATCGGGATCCAAGGCTTTGCAAGTCTATATCAAGCTGCTATTATCCCGCCGATTAAAATACTTCGAATTACACACAACATTCATTTACTACCGGCTACTGTCATCCTGTGCAATTGCACAAATACTTCTCCTTGCCCCGAGTTCGCATCTCTCATTCACTACATTAATAATTTCTAAGCTCTGCCTTTTTACTCCTCGCCCCAACTCATATATCCTACCAAATGGCACCAGCAAAAATCGACGAGACAGAGCTCTGCTCGACTCCTGATAGCCACTTGTTGGAACAGATATCAGATGATGTCGACCTAGTCAATGTCATGAAGTCAAAACTAGCGCAGTCCAGCAGCTCCGAGCAGTCACTGCTCGACAAAGAGAAAGACAAATCCAAATTTCGACAATACGACCAGGCATGCGAAAAGGTCAAACAGTTTTATAGAGAACAACATGAGAAACAAACAGTGGCGTACAACATTGAAGCCAGACGCGCATTTCACTCAAAAGTTCGTGCTCGCATGACCGTCTGGGAAGCAATCGAGAAACTAGACACGCTGATCGACGAGTCGGATCCCGATATTTCTCTTTCACAAATCCACCATTTGCTCCAGTCGGCCGAGGCCATTAGGAACGACGGGAAACCACGATGGATGCAGCTAGTCGGCCTAATCCATGACCTGGGAAAGCTCCTATTTTTCTTCGGGGCCGAAGGGCAATGGGACGTTGTCGGTGACACTTTCCCCGTCGGCTGTGCGTTTGATGACCGGATAATATATTCAGATACATTTGCCAACAACCCCGACTCCACTCATGAGGTTTACAGCACGAAATTTGGCATATATTCCCCAAATTGTGGAATGTATAATGTCATGCTGTCGTGGGGCCATGATGAGTATCTTTACAACGTCGTGAAAACTCAGTCTACGCTCCCCGAAGAAGCTTTGGCGATGATAAGATATCATTCATGTTATCCCTGGCACACAGAGGGTGCCTACAAAGAGCTTATGAATGAACATGACCATCGAATGCTCAAGGCCGTCCAAGAGTTTAATCCCTATGACTTGTATAGCAAGAGCGACAAAATCCCAAACATTGAGGACCTCAAGGTATGGTTACCCCTATTTCAAGATCGATTTTACCATGATTCTCATGGGCTACTTGCCACCGGTTCTAACCCATCATTTCTAGCCTTACTATCTCGAACTGATCGACGAATTCTTCCCAAAGCCGGTCATAGACTGGTGAGGAGCTAGATTGTCGTGCGAGGCCTGTTTTCTTCGTTGTTTCTCTTACCTTTTTAAAAGTACTCTTTCTTTCGTTTTTTATTTTTTTTTCCTGGCCTAACACTTCCTTTTCTTTTCAGTTACTCTTTTATTTAACCATTTCCCTTATTTCCTGTTCCTATCCTTTGTTGTTTTCACTTTCTTCCTTTTCTCTGCCACCAATTTAGACGTTCTGGAGTCTGTTTGGTTTCCGTTTTTGCTTGCTTATATTAGACAAGAAGCTTCTTTTCAGCTTCTACGATTGAACTAGGGCATTATATAATAATCTATAGGGGAGGAAAAGGCGACAGACAGATTGTTGTTTTATATTGAAAAGTGAGCTATAATGTTATTATCAGAAAGAAAGAAGATAAATATCTTTTCTTAGCAAAATACACATTACAACACTTGATCGTGAGTTGCAGTGTCTAGCGACAGTAACTTATACAATGACCGCTCATGAAGGAGATACGAGCATATAAACTAGAAACTTCCCAGCTGTGGATGGGATAGGGACCCACCCTTTTGGGTCTTTTACTCTTATATAGCTTTTATTTTCATTTTCAATAGAGCTATACTGAGATCATGCGTATATCCTTAACAGGTGGACCCTTGGTAGCGAAATATGCCTCATAGGGAGCCAGTGACCGAGGCCGTAACTAGAAAAGCCATTGTTTTCACCAAATTTCCGTATGTCCTCCCGATAAATACGGGCAATTGAGAAGTCATACGAATATTGGGGGTCGGGGATAGAAACACTGCAAGAGCCGGTATCTCGAGCCAGACGAGGGATCTAATAAGCAGATACTTAGCTTAGCGAATTCAGTAATAGGGGAATGCAGGCGAGGATAACGAGATACTCAAAAACCGAAGGGATGAAAATGGAAATATAGTGCACCACTCCGGTGTAGGGGAACATATGCGCGATGCGCGATCCGTGGGAATGTCAAACTTCATAGCAGAAGTGCCCTTAGGGACCACGACACGACGGCCCGCCAATGCTAGCTTGTCGATATAGCGGCACATTATGCAGAAAGTTAAACGTGCATAGAAGTATGACAGCCATGTATACCGTGTGTTGGGTAGGCTCCGAAACCCGAAGATCTCACCGTAC
The DNA here is from genome assembly GCA_032989685.1 of Arthroderma sp. PD_2. Taxonomy (NCBI): domain Eukaryota; kingdom Fungi; phylum Ascomycota; class Eurotiomycetes; order Onygenales; family Arthrodermataceae; genus Arthroderma; species Arthroderma sp. PD_2. The sequence continues at coordinate 31,979 of JANTQJ010000018.1, forward strand.
GTCTCACAGGAGGATCCATATTTAACAGCGACGCAGCAAGGGACTGCTCGAGCTAAACCCTAGATTGCATTCCGTATACATCCGAGTATTCGTGTGGATGTAGAAAAAGATTGTCGGGGAAGCCTGCATCTAATTCGGATGAAGACTGGATTGAGTATCTCAAAACGGCCCGGCGGCAAGAGACACAGGTGACTGTCAGGGTAGCGGAATACCGCCTGATCTTGGCAAGAAATGCGAAGCTCTTTTTCTCAGTAGACACTGGAGGAATTGCCATGCTCGTCTGACTAGTCAATCGCTCAATTGTATTTCAAAAGCAACCACTTCGTTCAGCATATGCCAAGGAGACAACGCCGTTCCGTAGTAATACTCTGTATGGCTCAAGGTTGACGGCCTCAAGATAAGCCAAAAAGATCCCTGGAATGCGGGTATCCCGGTGAAAAGGGGCTTGAATATATGTAATGTCCAGTAGCTCCGTGAGAGTCGGCATGGTTTGCCGTCCAGCCAGTTCTCATCGGCCCCCAACTACATGGGATAACGCAGACAGATAACGGTAACGCTGTCTAGCCGGGAAGCCAAGCAAGAAGATGCGTGATGCTTTATCACGCTCGCCTGAGAGAGAGAGAGAGAGAGAGACCTAGAACCAAGTTGTTTCGAAGCAGGCTGGAGGTTCGGTTGCTTCTAACATTTTTTGACTTGGTTCGCCCTTCATCCACGTCCTCGGCCAATTTTAATCGCCATCACGTGACCATTCCGGCAAATAAATAACGTCGGCGAATTGCAGAAACGCAACTTCGTCACAGCACTTGATTCTCTGTACTTGTCCGGCCGCGACGATGTTGGCTTCTAAATCACGGCTCAACGCATACATATTGACATTCAACTGCGCGAGGAACACTATTGATACCCATACATTTGCCTCTCACTTATTCGATGGCCTCTCAAAGGATTCCACCTCCGTTCACTACCCGGAAATCCTAGTCCTCTCACTCCAAGAGATCGCGCCCATTGCGTACGCATTTCTTGGAGGACCCTTTCTGGAATGGTATATCGATGCATTCAGGCTTGCAGTCGACCTGGCGTCACCTGAAGACCAGCGGTATCAAAATGTCATAACGAAGAACATCGGGATGACCGCTATTATGGTGTTTGTTCGTGACGATGTCGTTGACCGGATTGCATGGACAGAAACAGCAGAGGTCGGTGTTGGAGTCCATCAGGCTGGAGACCAAGGCGCTGTAGGGGTGAGGATAGGCTACCGAGCAGACTTTGAAGACGAGAACCAGCTTACCTTGACCTTTGTATCATCACACCTTGCGCCAGACGAAACTGGTATAGAAAGAAGAAACCAGGACTGGAAAGATATATGCCAGAGGCTCGTCTTTACCTGCTCAGATATCACAGGCAATCCTGGGTGTCCCGAGAGGCGGCAGTACGACGAAGAAGGAACTCCGCTACTTCCCAACTCTCCTGGCGCGACAGGGACCTGCGGGATGTATTCACCAGGCTCCTACCTCTTCGTAGCTGGAGATCTCAATTATCGCACATCATACAGAGGGCCAGAGCCTAGTGATATAACGGCTTTCCCTCAACCTACGGAAGATACGGGCAACAGAAGCCACTATATCCACCTACTTGCCCATGACCAACTAACACGCGAACTGCGAGCAAACAAAACAATGCATCACCTTTCGGAGCAGCCCATCACATTTCCCCCATCGTACAAATACTCTCATGAAGCCCGTGAGAGTAGTTTGCTACATCCTGCCGAGGGCTTCAAGTGGGCAAAAAACCGATGGCCCAGTTGGTGCGACCGCGTTCTATATCTCGACAACCCATCGCCAGGAGATGAATCCCGCAAAGTCAAAGCCCATCATTATGGTATATTGCCACTTTTTGCAACGTCCGATCATCGTCCAGTCGTCTTATCCTTTTCGGTCCCTCTCCAGGCGGAGTCAACTAGCCCAATCTCAGTGGTCCCTCCGCCTTTCGAAATTGATCCCGAATGGCAAAGCAAACGTTCACTCGCTAGGAAGAAGGAACTTACGGTCGGGGCCGTGTCATATTTAACTCTTACTTGGGAAGGAAATAGCTTGATTCTAGCAACAATTCTAGCGGTTGCTGCAGGATACTTTACCCTCTATGGCCTTGAATAGTGCCCTTCGCCCCGTTGCCGGATGACCAGCAAATCCGACATCCTGAGTGAGCCCATTTTAGTGCTGGGTTGGGATATCTAAGCAGATATGGCCTGCCGTCAAGATAGGTTGTCTTGGTCGTGGGTTCCACGAGTCAATCCGGAGCCGCAGGATATCTTCACTGCACCAGACTATTTTGTCTGTCAAAGCTCAATCGATTTATATTGTCATTGGACCTAACGGTAATTGTCGATGGGGACATATTATTCGTGGTCTCCCCACGCGCACCTTGATTCCTCTAACCCGAACTCAGATTCGGCCCCTATCCCAGTTCTAGACCACGAATGCTACTCCACATGTTCTTGAAAACGCTACTCCACTTGCTAATTTCCAAACCGCTTCAAACGTTTCATCCCCTGTCCCAAGGAGGACCCCCAAATGCAAGGATGCAGTTCTCGGCTACCGGCCATTGAGTGGTAAATTATGAGAATGTCAACCTTATTATCAGCCGCCATACGGAGTATTCTCAGAGTAGCGCAATACAGGTTTTCATATTTTTTCACTTGGAAAGGAGAAGGGATGAAAACCACGAGCTTTGTTTGGATATGTGGGGCTTCGTGTTTATTGACGTTCACTACGAAGTATATAGCAAGCTAAGTATCGACAACTCTCTAGGTCTATACTCATTTGAAATGACTGGCCAATCGTCGAGGTTTACAGGTGACTCTTATCTTACGACTTTACAGTTTACAGTACAAAGTAATCTATGACTGCGTTCAATTCTTCTCGGCAAAATAGTCACATACCGTCTGGAATTAACAATCTCAGTACAGAGTAGTAGTACGCTGTACAGAACAGGGACAAACACTAGTCTCCTAGTTTGAGCGCGAGCATCTTGAACTCCTCCCATACAATATAACACAGGCTGATATATGCAGGCTACCACGGACCTGTAGTTGTATCCCTGTCGCCGTTATTCATGGCTCGTGTCTACGTGGTCAGTGTGTGTGGAAGTTGTGTGTGGGCATAACACTCACACTCACCACAAATGATCCTACATGTACATTATGGGCGACCCCCTATCGGTTGATGATACTGAACAGAGCGATACGGCATACTATGGCTGCTATATCCTATATGACTGCGCGCCATGCAAGAAGTTTTTGGTCAACTTATCTATATCGACCTCCTTCTTGAGTCACTCCTTCTCTAGATGACTCACGCCTGCAGCCACTTTGAAACTACTTGAACCTCAGCTCGTTCTATTTCGCTATCAATATTAACAGAGTATTTCACCTAGAGTACTCCGTATATGACTGCACATACAGCGATTATTTTGCACTGACATCACAAGTATAAACATGATGCGACAACTAGACGGCAGCACGCTCGAAGGCGGTGGCCAGCTGGTTCGCATCGCCGTGGCTCTATCTGCCTTGACTGGACAACCATTGAGAATCAGTCGTATACGTGGGAACCGAAGCGGCTCGAAAGGGTTAAAGGCCTCACACTGCGCTGCTATCAAATTCTTACTTGATGTCTGTGGGGGGACTGCGGAAGGGAACCAGGTCGGACGCCATGAGATGGCCTTTTATCCAAGGGGGAAGCAGACGGGAAATGATCCACAGGATGAAAAAGACGTGGATTCGGACGTGAGAGAAACGACTGCCTCGTTACAACAACTTTCGCTGAGTTCTATGCACGACTCGCCGCGTGTCACTGTTAAACCGGAATATGACATTCGGCTATCAACCCCAGGCTCGATTTTCTTGATATTCCAGGCACTCTATCCATACCTGCTATTTGCCGGCAGTGCTTTGGACACACAGGAGCCTCTGAAGGAGATACAATTACATATCACAGGCGGCACCAACGTCTCATTCTCCCCGTCGTACGATTACATATCTCAAGTTCTTATTCCAAACTTTGCCAAGCTTGGCTTCCCTTCTTTATCCATCAAACTGAAGAAGCGAGGATGGGCGTCGGGTCGATGGACCGAGTTGGGAGCAGTCTCATTTGCTATCTCGCCACTATCGGTAAATGGAACAACAAAGTCGGACACGATATCATCACCGTCGCACGACAGCGGCAGAGCTCAGGCCGAAACGGCCCCTGTAATATTCCCGAGCATAGATCTCGAGGTGTTTGACAAAGGGATTATCACACAGATTGATGTTACAATTCTTGCACCGGATACCCTTGCACAGAAGCTCCTGAAGGAAATGTCCACGAAATCGGCTAAAGGTCGCAACAGGGACGAAAAGCTGCAGAAAAAAGCTGTCTCTTATTATGATGCATATGGACGCCAGAATCCGAATGGAGATCAAGACGAAGAGGGGGAGGAAGGAGACGAGGGTAAAGAGGCTGGTTACCAGAGTTACATTATGGATGATGCTTGCAACATGAAGCAAGGACCACCTCAAACGGCTCGAGATTTCCTCCAACTCCAGACAATCAGAACGCTATCGAAAGAGCTTACCCGCCGGGCCGGGGAGCAAGGCGTGCCAGCCACACAAGGGATCGGCGCAAGGGAAGATGAGGTGCAATCACACATTGATGACGTGGTTATTAATTTACATACGTCCGAGGCGACATCCCATTACTCACAGACCTATATCCTCCTTGTCGCCCACACATCGACTGGGTTCCGGCTGGGAAGAGATGCACTTTATTCGTCTTTCAGCGAACCGTCAGGTAAGAACAAACCTAAAGACGGGAAATGCGGAAAGGGATCAAAGTCCAGCAAAGAAAGCGACAACATTCTTCTCCGGATGGAGCGTATGGTCGATCAATGTGTGACCGATCTAATGGGTGAATTTCAAGACCATCCAGGAGATCAGGGGCAGGGAAGGCGGATGGTCCTACCCAAGAAGGCAGTGGACGTATATATGAGGGATCAGATCGTTGTATTTGAAGCGCTTGGGAAATTGGCCCATCCTCGCCCGTCGATAGATAAGGGCGGGGAGCGGGATGAAGAGGGACTTAGCCTCCATACTCGAACTGCAATGTGGGTATGTGAACAGATGCTTGGAAATCGATGAAGATATGGAGGAGATATATGTCTGCATATCGGCAACTTCTTTAGCGTAACGGCTTCAATAGTCGAGATCGTCGTCAGAATTCAACAGCATTCATCTCCTCAGTTTGGGTACATATCTATCTAAAACTAAATAGTGTCAGCGATGGGATCCATCTCAAGCACTCTAGGCCTTGTTTCACATTGCTATAGTTGGTGCTGCACTGGGGCCCTGGGCGTCCCAAAAACACACTTGGGCGCACCAACGGATAACTAGTAGCGGATGGCTTTGCATACTCGCATATTTCTCCATTGCTGCGGAGTGCTCAAGTTGATGCCCAAGGATCCCCAGGGGGTGAAAGGGCTTAGGGGATGGACAGAAAAACGCCCCCTTAACCCATATCCAGATCTGCCCAGCGCTAAAACCTCAAGCCAGGTTCCAGCGCGGGGAGAGAAGAGAAGGGGAAAAAAAGGAATTACAGCAAGCTATTAAGCAGCAGCCAGGACGCCAAATTATGATGTCATTAAGGCTGCGCTGCGAGTTGAAGATCTGGAGATGAAAAAGCAAAGCCCTTGCCCTTGCGGAGGCTACCACTAGCAGGTTACCAATGGGAAGGACGTCGGGTCCACGATGGAAGCTTTCTAGTCCATGTCCATCTCTGCTCGTAGGTTGGAATATAAGATGACCATCTCGGCGTTTTGATGATCGCAATTCGTAGCATCGTGTCAAGAAATTAACAGTCAAATCGAGAGTCAAGAGTCAAATGAGTTGGAGAGAAGAGTATTATAAATATCAACCCGTACGTAATCTTAGGAGTAAATTGCAGAGTGCTCAGCACATGGATTCATCATTATATCTGGTATCAGCCCTGCTATTCGCTTTTTTTTACGTCACGAATATATAGATGCAAAAGCCAAAAGGGAGACACTAGCGAAGTTGCAGCAGCGCAGGAGGATTCAAGTGTTGAAAGAAGCCGCCAGGACCTTCAAAGCAGAAGAGCGAGAACAGGACAAAGTCTATATAAGGGCAATAAAGAAACAATATAAAACAGGGCGGGCAAAAGGCGAAGGGGAAAAAAAGAAGAGGCAAAGCGACATTTGGTGGTGGCACTTGTGGATGAGTTCTTTGTTTTAGCATACGAGAAACCTCCACTTAGATCGATCTCTCTCTTATTCCCAGCCCGCCATGTAGCGATGTATCAGGACGAGATCCTTTGCCACCCCCTGAAACCGCCAATCCAAAATAAGGTCTTCCCTCTTTTTTATCGCATGTTGGGTTGCCGGTGGAGACCTGCTTGTGTTCCCAAAAGAAATCACAACAAATAACAAGAAAAAAGAGCTCGGATGAAAGTGAAAAAAGGCTGAGGCCAAGTCCTTCTCGTTGGAGGTTTTTACCTTTTTTTTTTTTTTCAAAAGATTTAAAAAAGGTGTTAGGTTGGCACGAGCAGGCAAGCGAAAAAAAGGGGGTATGTTGCTAGGGAAAGAGAAGAAGGCGATATGTAGAATGGAATTAACAGTAAAACAGTACGAAGCGATAAAGAAAGCAAAAACAAAAAATCCAGTAATCCAATCTGCTAAAAAATGCAAAACACAATAGCCTCCAGATGCAGTTCAGCTCGGCGTAGAGTAGTCATACTATGTAGAGATAAAAAAGCGGTCCGATCCAGTGAAGATATAGGGAAGAGACGCGCGAAGGGAGAAAGAGACAAGGCAGGCAAGCGTTTGAACCCCTAGTCCAGAGGGGCGCCTTGAGAAGAGGCGTTTTCGAAGCTGCTTGGGTATGCGTAGTCCGGGTCGACCAAAAAGGGATCGAATGGCTTTTTTTGGGGAGGTCGTCGTAGTAGCTTTTTTTTGTCTTTTAATGTGCACCCAGGCAGATAGAAAGTGGGATAGTGGGAGAGTTGTTGTGAGAAGGAATCCAGTCCAATTTCGAAGAGAAGAGAAGAAAGAAGAAGGGTAAAAGAGAAGAATATGTTGAATGCTTTTTGTTGGTCAAAACGGCCCACGATCTACTTCTCGTCGTCCTCGTTCTTGTCGTCCAGCCACGCCCGTCGATAGGCAGGCTGGGAGCGGAACGCAGAACCAAACGAGGGAGAAGCAGGACGGCGCAGGTTGGAGGCCTGGGGTTAATGGTCAGTTATACATCGTTGAAAATCCATTACATTGGCAAAGAGCTTACCAGGCATGTAGCACACTTTGCACCATCGATGTTGACACGGCCTCTGCATCCGCGGGGGTAGTTGACGCAGGAATACATGATTATCGTGTTGTCGTATCAGTCCTTTATATAGTTGTAGTTGTAGGTGTTTGTTGTGTAGTGGTAGGAGTAGTGGTAGGAGTAACTTTTGAGCTTTGGAAACCGTCCAGCCAAAACTTTTTCTCTCTTTGCAGGCGAAGTACCCAGCTAGCAGGTAAAAAAGAGTATAAATATGGTATGTATGTTGGTCCCAAGGAGTGGAATTGGAGCGTTTGTCCAGGAGAGATGGATTAGAAGGTTGATATATAGAAATTAAAACAACAACGTAAAGCAGAAGAAAAAGGAATGGCAGCCAGGTCGGACTAGAAGAGGAAGAAGACAGAGAGAAGAAGAAACAAGCTTAAGGGGAGGCGAGGGGACAGCTCCGTATATAAAAGATAAGGAAGATGTGCAAAAAAAAAAAATAAAATAAGAAAAAAAATAGGGCCAAACAGTTCGGCTGTTTTAGACTTGCACTCCTTGGGGGCTTTGTTAAAAGGCGGGAATTGCAGTGGATCACAGTCACGAGGAGATCGAAGGCGAAGAAGAAGCAGGACGAGAGCGTCTGTCGTCCTTTTATCTCTTCCTAGCTCAGCCACGGCCTTAATACGTTCGAGATATACGGAGCTGGCGTGCTGTCACATCCAGACGGGCCAATCTCTGCATCGCAGCCCCCCCGTTCGTTCCGCGGGTTATTTATCATATTTACTCCCTCTCCAGCCCAACCTGATACGGAGGGACGGAGTACGCCCGGCAGCCCTCGAAAAAAATAAAAAAAAAAAGGAGGGGGAGAGTGGGAGGAGGGGAGTTGGGTTGTTGTATAACTACGGAGTCTCTGCTTCTGCTACTGGCTGGTTTCTTTTTCATTTCCCTGGACACCGCCCTTTGCAGCTCTTCGTCTTGCCCTCACACCGTCTTTCCCGCGTCGATTATGCTCAGAAGACATCTGATATCGGGGGCCTCTTGTCTCGCTTACTCTGGCTCTCTCTCCCCGCCCCAATAGCCACATGGATGCGAATGCTGGCGATGTCAGGCATCAACAAGGTCCTGCTTCCCTCCTGAAACAGCCGGCGATTCCACCCAAACAGGTTTTGTTACGCCGGTCGTGGGCTACGATCTTAATGCTGGCTCTTATAACCTCTCCAGCCTCCTCCTATACTCATCCTCCTACGGTTCGTCAGACCTGCACTGCGCCTAAGCCAAAGCCAAAGCCTCCTGCAGCCCTGTCCGGACAAGGAGAGAGAGACAGGAGATATATTAAGTCTCGTCTCTTCACCCGGAGCTCTGGTACGGCTCGATGCCTAATTGCGGAAATTAATCGGTCTCAATTCCAAAAACATGGGATTCGAAAAAAGTACGGAATAAGATTACCCTGTTTTATGAAAAAAAGAGAGAGAGAAAGAGAAAAAAGAGAGAAGAAGCAAAAAAAAAAAAGGAAAAAAAGGAAACGGTCGACTGGGTCTTTTTCAACGGCGCCGACCTGGCCTGGTCCTCGCAATTGGACAGCGCTCGCTGGCATCAAAAGACTAGCGTCGGGCCCGTCTGGAAAGCGTGAAAATAAATAAACGGCGGATCCATCGGCAACGGGGTCCAGACTTTCGTCCTTTCTCGTCTGATAAAGCTGATTTAAAGCTGAGCCAGAATGCGCCTCCTGGCGCCCTGGGCCCTTGGAAAAGCAGGTTAATGTCATCGACAAGGCACTAGATTGAAAGATCTAGAAGCGTTCTTTGTTTACTCCGTACCGCATGTGGAGAGAGAGAGAGAGGCAAAACAAGGAGACTCTTGACTCTAGAATGCTTTAATCTCCCTTTCCTTAGGGCCTTTTTTTTTCTTCTGTCTGGTTTTTTTTCTTCTTCTCTTTCGCCGCTTCTCAGCCCTGTTTTATCTTCTTCTTTTTTCCTTTGCCCATGCGGAATTCCGAGAACCAGTTTCCAGGTTACTCCGGTTATAATTGCTGTCCTATATATGGAACATGGAACATGCAACATGTAGACTCACGGTACTCCGTACCCATTAGTTACCCCCTGATGCGAGTGTATGTAAACAATCTGCCACCCAAACGTCTGTTATAGGGCTTAAACCGTGGTTCCAGATTTAAGATTCATAGGATCTTCGGGTCTGACGGTCATCTGTTGGTTTCACAGTTTTTTCCACCCCCAGGCAGCGTTCTTTTCAAAAGGTGCCAATATTTCTCTCTGACCAGCCAGTCCGCCCCCCGCATTCATCTCCGGAGGGGAGGGTAGGACTCATAGCCCTGTCCTGTCCTGCCCTGCCCTGCCCTGCCAACGCCAACACCAATGCCAATGCCAATGCCAATGTTCCTTGCCATGTCATCGTAGGATTGGAGGAAAAAAGAAGGCCAGTTGACACGGGCGATCAGGTCGTCGTCAGCACAGGGCGGCAGGCATCAAAGGGATGATGGGTGTAATTTACCCGGAGGCCAGGACCAAAAGAAAAACAGAAAATGTCTTTTTAAGCTTATTTGGCTAAAGTGATGTACATACGCAGGCCAGGTGCTTTGTTTTTCTTCCTTTCTTTCCTTCTTCCCTATCCCAGTTGGATTATTAATAGTGACTTGCATGCGCGGTGTAGTCATCTCCCTGCAGAGCTCCGTCACTGTGCATGGCGATGCAAGTACGTAAGGAGAAATAAAATATCCCAGCTGACACATGTATGTACGTGGTGCTGCACGGAGTGACTCCTGCTTCCGTCTTTTCGGGTCCTTCCTGGGTGCATCTGGTACGGAGTACGGAGTTAGTCAATATGCAGGTTGGGCATCATCTCTAGCCACGATCAACGGTTTTTTTTTTGGTCGGATCGATATGCAGCCGGACGCCTATCATCTTCTTTGATGCCATGGTCGGTGCGCACTCCTGCAGCGTTAGAATCCAAAATAGAAGGAAAACAGAAAGAAGGCTGACAGGGGCGCCTTTCCTTTGACCGCAATAGATGTCAAGAAATGGGCTCAAGGGAGAGAGCAAACGCCGATTACCCCTAGGCCAATTGATGTGCGTGAAATATAAATATCTCTGCCCAACTTTGTCGGAAGGCTAGAGAGAAAGAAAAAAGAAAAGGAAAGCGAACGAGTGGAGGAACGAGTGGCAGTGCTCTGATATGATGAGTGTGCATGCATGTTGAGACCCCATACTTCCGCTACTCCGGTCATGCTGAGGCTGGTAACTCTCTCATGCACGATGTAGTCAGCCAAGCCAGGAGTGCAGCGGCCGTATAGATTTCCCCAATTCTCAAAAATTCGGCTTCAACTTTCACTTTTCGCTTTTCGGCTAACATGCTGCGCTTGTACTATCTCTGATTCTCATCGCGTAATGGAACGATGCCTTACTCCGGAGAGGGGGGTTGGGCAGCAAGTTACGGACGGGAAAGCCGCAAGCTTGCTAGTTTACTAGTTGCTTTTTTATTTTTCTCCCCTTATCTCCTTCAATTTCAGACTTTGGCTTTCGCCTCTCTTCTCTGGCGAAGAAGCTTAAAAAAGGAAGATGGCGAAGTTCGTCTTCATGTGCAAAGGTGTCCTCTTCTTTCTCTTCCGCTGGTTTTAGGCTTCGGTTCCGAAAGGGCGCTTTTTCAAGTAGGCCTGTTAAGAGGAGGCACATGTCTAGTCTTCACTGCCTGGTTGGTAAGTTAGTAGAGTACGGAGTATAGAGGGATAAGAGAATTGTAGATAAATTAGCCACTTATATCGGGTTTCCTGGCCATCGCTGTCGGGGCTAACTACTGTGACTCCGTACGTTAGCGTCGTATAACTCGCGAGCAGAGTGGACTCTCCTCCTGGGATCTTGTAATTCACGGTGTAAGAGGAGCTGTCTGTCTCAAGATGGTAGCATCCGACCTGTAGCGTTGTATCCGAACAGATTCTTGTTCGTTTCTTCTTTTTCGTCCCGCGCCAAGTTGCCGACAGATCACGAGACGTGACAACTAATTGACGACAAAGTTGACAACATTCAGCCTTGTCTCCAGGATTCAACTTCTCATTCACGACTCAGCATTCAGCAATTCCGGGGAAGGCGGGCGGGCGGCGGAAGACGGGAGAAAAGAGAGACGCGGAGACGCAGAGACGCAGCCGAGGACAAGGGGTCGGGGCTCTTCACGTCATGTTAGGCTCAGCCCAGCAGGTCATCGGGTCATTCAGGCCCAAGATGTCCACTGATCTCGCACGAGATGGCACTCGGAGGATGTCCTGGCTGCTTCATTATTGATACCAGAAGACAGAGAGGGAGAAGAGTTAGCAATGGCCATTCCCTTGGGTGGCGACCTGCCTCTGGTTGGTTTCTCTTCACCTCGTTGAAACCGATATACTCGACTTCAAGGGAGCCAACGATCCATGGATTAGAGGATATAGATCTATACTCCCGTGGACAATGCTGCATTCCTAGGTATACTACCTACTTTCAACCATGGACTTATGCATCTCAGCTGGAATTTCCTCTCTCTCTCTCTCTCTCTCTACTCTTTTGCCAGGAAAATAACAACTGGGATCTACGCTTTCCTCAAGCCAGCATCATGAGCTGCACTTGCCGCGTCTTTTATGCCATCTTTGTTTACATCTGGATGTTTACTTATGAAGAAGAAGCTGCGATGGGGATAGCTGGGTTATCCCTTCTTATCATGGGATACAACCAGGAGGTAAACAGGAAGATTTTTTCCTCTTCAAGAACTCGATATCAGAAGTGCAAATTGGTTCTTCTATATCTCTTGCATTGCCCATTTTGCTACGTTTCATCTGAATACTAGGTGTATTGCTTTAATATTTTTGTCAAGAGTCTACAACGAGAGACAATATGTTTTCCAGAAACCCGAGTACCAATAAGGGGGTCAGGAGGTCGAAGTCTTCGGCCTCCGTTCAGGCTCGTCGACCGGCCACCTCAGCTACGGAAGCGTTTGATGCTGAGTTGGCACAGCTCCAGGCGTTGGCAGCAGCATCCCTTGCTATGCGTCGCCATGGTAAACGCCCTTCGTCAGCTTCGTCAGGTGCCAAGGGAACATGCGACGAATCATGCAGTGTTGATGGCGGTCGTCGACAGCATACATTCCAATCTTCGAGGCAGGAAAGCGTTCTATCCGGGGGCACAGGGAGCTATAGCTATAGCCAGGCTGCCCCAATTGCCGAGACGGTCATATACGAAGAACGGCCTCCCACGCCCGAGGAAACGGAGGGTGAACGGCGGCATGGGTTGAAACCCGGTTCTGCCAATGATGGTGTCGTATCGCCACGGCCTTCATCCTATCGGAAGCTTCGGAAATCAAAATCCATGTTTTCCACGCATCGGCTCTCGAGCTCCAATGAGCAGAGGAACAACAACCGAAGTACCAGCTCGGGCACTAGTCGTCTATCCCGCCGAACCCTTCGGAGGTCCCTGTCGTTTTTCAGGGGCGATAGCGAATCAAACTCGGCCCCGGAAAACCAGGCGAAGCCTCCATCCCTTCCGATTGAATTAGCTCGAGAACAGTTTAGGAAGAGTGTAGAACAAAGGCGAATAGCAACTGCGTCTGAACCAGCTGTTGGGCGAAGGCCACGACAAGACCCAAAGCCTTTCAAGAAGTCTATGAGATCGAATGGAGGGAATACTGGGTCCACTCCCTCAGCACATACGTCTAGTGATACCTATCGTGGATCCAAAGGACGCCTGTTCTCGTTTTCTATCAAAAATAGCCTCCGCCGAATTTTTGGCAGGCGGTTGTCGGGAACTGATGGGGAGTCATCAGAGCAGCTTGAAACCCAATACCGCCTTGACTCTGGCGATGCCGGCTCCTCTGAGGACTCTGTCTATTTTGAGGGCTCTTCCGACTACGCTAACTATCGGGACCAGCTCTCATCACGCAATGCGGCTAATGCGGCGCCTAGTGTGAGGTCAATGAAGAGTTGTTCTAGTATGGCCACTACGAATTCCCGCGTGACAAGTTGGACAGACTCGACAGCCGGGAACACGATAACTATGAAACAACCTCCTCCAATCGCCCGACAAGGGCTAGATATCATTCGTGAGGATAGTGATGCGTACACGCCCACTCCCTCACCTGGTCGCCACCGCCATGATGGATACTCCATCTTTCGGCAACCTCGGGATAATACGGTTGATATTGATAGTCAGCGAATGTTTTCTGCCCTCCTGCGAAATATTGATGAGACTAAGAATAAGGAAAAGGGTAAACCAACCTCGCCCCTGAAGCAGAAGGCCAAGTCAGTTCGTGAGCCATCGGCGAACTGTTCGCCACTGACAGCTCGGGTTGTCAAGCAATCGCCAGACGGGTCACCCGCAAAGTTTTCAAAGTATCCTGCAAGGGGCTCTCCAAGTGCATGCAGTCAATTCTCTATGAGATCAAGTCGCACTGTCCGACTGACGCCGCAGGAAATCGCACAGAGAAATGAGTCCGTTTCCAAACCACAAGTGGAGCAAACCATGCATGGACCGGGGTCTAATGGTCTGTTAGGTATACCTGGTTCTCGAACGGAGGAAACAAACGAGGCACTGCGATGTCAAGATGAACGATTGGATATTCGAGAAGATACGGGGAGTGTGGTCATTAATAGATCGTTCGGTAGTCCTAACCAGCCTATGTCCCCGAGTGTCTACTCTAGGACAACAGACGTGATGTCTCCATACCAGATTCAGACTGATCTTGATGCCTCCGATTCTGAAGATGAGGGAGGAACTGTTACTATATTTAACAGCCACCGTCTGCCCTATAGACCTCGAGCAGGGTCCAGGCGTGCTAGCCAAGCTATTCGAGGCAGTGCTGATTGGAAAACTTGGATGAGCTCCCAGATGGATTTAATTGATGCAGCTGCCCGTTCAACCAGTTTAGGCAAGCCTTCATATGCTATTCCTGGGCATTATCGAGAAGGCGCACAGATCGACGATCCTGGTCATCAAGGGGGCGGAGATTCTTTAACTCAAAGTAAACTGGCACTCAACGAGTTATCCAGCGCCCAGAGTTGGAGCCAGCTGAAGCCAGAGGAAGATCCAGCAGAGCCCTCATCTATCCCAAGTAGTAACTTCTCACGACCTTTAAGCTGCTCGCCAATTGGTACTCTATCAGCATGCAGCACAGTTGTACGGAAGCCATCTATGAATACGTCTACTATTCATCGGGCATGTACTCCAATGATATGCAACAGTGAAATGACTCCTTCGCCATTATCTATCCGAGCCAGAAGCGTATCACGGACTCCAACTTCTGCATCTATTTCTCCCCTTTTATACAATAAAACAAGGCCTGCTGAAGCAACGACCGCTGTTTTAGAAGACTCTCCAACTGCCAGGGGTAGCCTCTCTTCCCGAGGTCGCTATGGAAAGTCAGCCTCGCCCTTATGCCTCAGTGATAGCAAACAGCTACTCCAGGAAATTCAGTTCAATTCCGTGCGCCCTAGACGTGAGCCGATGAGCGTTACCAAGGAAAACAAGAGGGGTTCTAGTTCCTACCGTCAAAGGGAGCGCCCAAATTATGCATCAAAACTTAATGGTCTTCATAGTACGATTAGCACGAAGCGAATGGTGGATATATTCCTCAGTGAGCGAAGTCAAGCCACAGGTGAAAGTGCTGAAGATGGTGCTCCTGAACCTGCATTTTTGTGAAGTTACAAGCTAGTTGGTTCCTACTTGTCTAGCATGCTCGTAGTTCTTTGAGAGTCTGTTTTCTTGGTTGGAATGTTAGAATGTATGTTAGATGGCATTGATAATTATTTTTGCTCGAGTACATAATCCGTATTCATAGGTTAATCAATATTTTTTAGATAACCAACTACCTTCATTTTGAACATTTACAGGGATAGGAGAGGGGATATTGTATGTTATTATAGGTGTCATTTCTTTGTTTTCAAATCAGCTTCACTAGGTATCATCATTAAATGGATCTGGTCAACGCATATAGCGGTTGACCGGGTCATGTAGGTTTTATATGCAACCAGAAACGAAAAAAAAGTTGAAGGCAACAAAACAACATCCAACTGTGCCACATATAGAGAGGTAAGGCGGTGAATATTAGCTGTTTATAAGGGCTGCAAATCTGAATCGAAAGCACATGCCCGCAAATCTATATGGCGCACCCAGTGGACGACTAAAAATAAAGGCAAAACGAGATGAGATAAACAACGATATATTCCTGTTATTCATTTTATATTTATTTCAGCCTTGTTCACGAGCAGTAGTTTGCGGGGAAACTTCCCCTGACACCGCGTAGTTCTCCCTGCCACCAGTCATCGGTACTATCTGTCTTCTTGATGACGCGGATCCGGTCCCCTTCCTTGAACACAAGGTCGCCCGCCCCCTGCCCGCCAAAGTCGTAGAGTGCAGTGACGAATTGGATCTGGCTGGCGGATGCCGTTCGAGGTGGCGGTGGAGGTGGAGGTTTCTTCTTTGCGGCCGCAGCTGCAAGTGAT
>JANTQJ010000180.1:0-23483 GCA_032989685.1 Arthroderma sp. PD_2
CCCTGTCCGTTCGGACAGTGAGGGCCCAGGGACCAGATCTGCGGCTGCTCCTGCGCCAAAGGAACGAGCTCCCGAGAAGCCCGCTGGAAGCTCCTCCAGCAACCAACGAGTCCGCAAGCCAAGAGTGCAAGCGGATGAAATCGACAACCTCGATTTCTGCCGTGCTTGCGGCGGTAACGGCCAGCTTCTATGCTGCGACGGCTGTGTGGATTCATACCACTTCACCTGCCTCCAACCCCCAGTTGATCCCAACTCCCCACCAGCGGGACAGTGGTTCTGTCCCGCCTGTGAGGAGAAGGGTCTTCTGGGTGGGCTCGCGGAGGTGATGGATTGCGTCCCACAGACCGGTTTCCAGTTACCGTCCGAGGTGCGCGGATGGTTTGCTGAAGTTGAGACCGGCACTGAGGGAGAGTACAGGGATGTGCGTGCACTCCCTGAGGGCAGTACCCGCGTCAAACCTGGCCGGGGAGGTCGAGGAGCCGCTGATGAGTATGATCCCTTGCGGATCATGAACTCTCAGGGCAAGATCATAGCCTGTGTTCGATGTGGGAAAACCTCAGAGAACCGGCGACAGGTCATCCTCTGTGACTTCTGCCCTTCCGCGTGGCATTTGGATTGTCTCGACCCACCGATGGCGAACGCCCCTCGCCAGATCGCGGGTAGTGACAAGCCGTTCCATTACTGGAAATGCCCTAATCACATTGAAGACGCTCTTGCCGAACACTACCCGGGTAGGGTCCGAAGACCCCGTAACCCCAAGTATGTTGACATCGAAGTCCTGCCCGATAGCGACGAGGAGAGCGTCGACGAGCAGGACCAAGAGGGCACAGTCTTCCGTGTGAAGTCGCGCGGAATCGTCCACAAGTTCATCACGTACCATAAGAGCAAGCGTGCGGCGGCGGAAAGGGCCAGGCAAAGGGCGGCTCGCGAAGAGGCTCGCGCTCAAGCTGCGAGAAAGGATGAGGTGCCGGCAACGGCGCCTACCTTCGAGCAACTTGGGCCGATCGAGCAGCAGGCTGTGTTGGGCTTGATGGACATCACAGGCTGCTCAGGGATCGAGCGAGCGGAGCAAGTCGTCTCTGGTCTCATTGCGCGAACGCCCGATGGGTTCCGCAATGCCGCCAATGAACTTGAAATTCTTCAAGCCATTCATGAGTTGGTAGGAAAGCGCCTTCAGGCGCTCAATCCGACCTCTGAATCTACCAACTGAAGCCATTCATTTGGTCTCAGCATAGCCTCTCCATGCTTGCATGGATCCATACAAATGATAAGTAGGTTTTTGGTCTAGATTCAGAGTGTTCCAATGCTTCACGCGTTGGTATCAACACATTGAATATCTTGGGATTCGATCAAATGTGTCTTCTACGTTCTTCGAGGTACGGTCCAATAACGCCAACACTCTCCAATTGGACCCTGTACCCACGTCCTTTGGCTTCGCCATACTCGCGGCCACCTCATGTCTCTCTGCTCGCGGCAATAACTTCACTTAGCCGGGTGATGTTTAAAAAAAAGCTGCGGTTTTAAGGTTGGTTCCATCTCTGTTCGGTTAACTGTGAGGCAAGGTGTTCCTGGTGTTGTATCCCTATCTATTATTGTGCTTTTACTATCTCTTTTTTTTTTGTTTTTTCCCTCCTTTTTTTGTTCTTGGTTGACTACAGGGTGAAGATAGGGAAGCCACTATATTATTACCGTCCCTCCTCCGGCGCAGACAATCCCACCAGCCAGCCACCAGCCAACCGTCGAGTCCAAGCATGACAGCATCGAGTTTCTTTCGGTCTTTCAAATGGGGGCAAAAGCCAACCTTCAAGCCCTTGTTCATCTCCATGCCACCCACTACCCACTAAAACAAAAAAAAAGGCATGGGGCGCTCAACTTGGTGCTCGTTACAGCAACTCTCGACTTCCCTAGGGGCGGGCAGTACGTTTCTTCTTGGGAACATGACAGTCGGCCTTGCATGGTCACCCGCCCATAGGGTCGATAACAGAGAGTAAAAGAGCACAAAAAAAAAACTTTTTTGCCAAACTCCCGCAACCCACATATACCCACAAGCGGGATAAGGGCAGAGAATCCACCTAGCTCTGCTTAACGAAAAAGGCAACAAATGCCCCCAAAAGATTGACCGTAAGTACTCGTTCGCTGACACCTACTTCCACACCATGCTACCAGACCCGTCGGCGGCCTTGACTGTTCCTTACAACCATAGCCCGGAGATGTCCCTCTCTAAGGGGATAATAGCCACCTACACCCACCGAGAGCCGACTACCGCCATCCCGCCCTAACTATCCGAATTCGATTTTCAGCTGGCTTCCCCATCTTCACCCTGTTTTCTTCCAAGACTGACATATTAGATTGAGCGTCATTTGCATGGGCCTGGAAAGGCGGAGTTTGTGGGATCTTATTTCCATTGTTCAAGCATGCATAGCATTGCTCTTTTGCCTATTTCTTTCTTTTTTACCTGGGGCTTTGGAGCGATCTCAAAAGATGGTACGGCGTTTGTTCCGGGTTGTTTGTTTTGTGCCTTTATACCCACTTGTCCACTCATTCAAAGTATTCCCATCCTGCTGATTACAGCGGGCTTGGGGTTTACATCCCGCCCACCCAAAGGACATTGTTTGATTTATTGCTTGTTTTCTTGTTTGTTTGTTTTTGCGTCTGCGCCTGCTTTTTCAGTCATTGTCCTGTATATTAATTTCTCAAAAGCTTCATAATGACAGCGAGCTAAAGCTTGCAGCTTCTGATGTCAAACACATCTTCTTTCCTCGTAGGCATTAGATCGTAAGGAGGTAATGTACGTAGATAGGTATATAGCTGTAGGACGTGATAGAAATGATACAGATCATTGATTAAAGAATCCCTTCCTCTGTAGGCTAAAGCATGGTAGGTCTGCGTGCTGTACCACGAAGTCCAATTCGACCTTAAGGCTTCATGTCTCAACTTTAGATATCTTAACAAAGCATAAAGAAAGAGAACAGCTCGTTAACTAAAGCTCATCTATGTAGACCCGATAGCATCGAGGCTCCCTCCTTTTCCCTCGTCCGTTTAGCATAAGATGATATTCAAGCCAATACCTAGTATACATGCCAACAACGATAGTAAACAAAGGAACATCATAAGAATAAACCTAAACATAAATCGACGGACTAATGGATATGAAAAAGCTATGAAACTATAAAAGAGATAAAGGTAGACCCGAGAATAAGAAAAGCTCTTCTTAAATGCAAGACGTTATATGGCAGATGTATTTATAGGAACTTCTTCGGCATGCCTGATCTGCGTTTCTTGTAGACAACGTAGGCGGCTGCAAGTAGCACTTGGACGGCAATCACGCAGAAGACGAAAAAGCCCATGCGTGGCGCCGAGGAGATAATACCTATTGTGTGAAAGTCATGTTAGTATTGCTAAGATAATGTAATGTGCTTCGGGGAAGGGTGAACGAACGATGAGATGAGTCCTGGAGGGTGTTCAATAAACCGGAGTGCGAGTTATGTAGCAAATCCTGTAGCTGTTTGAATTGGTGTTGGTAATCCTTGCGCTCTAATTCTTTTTGCATGGTCTCGACCATTCGCTCTATTCTTTGAATTCTCTGGTCTACACTGCTCACTTGATCCCGGTGCGCAATTATACGGATGATCTCCTTCATCCGATCCTCATTGGTGGCTTTCAGGGCATGCAATTCTTCCATTAGCTTGGTTGTTGTTGACGTGATTGTCTGGAGTCGATTCTGAAGATCTTTGACCTGCGAATCGATATTGCCGTTGCCGCCACCAGGGGCTTTGTTGTTTGACTGTGCTGGCATATGCTGGGCCTCATAGCCCCTTTCATTTTTTCGGTTTCCACTGCTCGTTGATTGAACGGTAACAGCGAAGCGGAAGGCCTCAAAGGAGTCAGGACTTTCCGCCGAGGCAGCTGTAAGGCCGAATACGTTCCCTGGAGGGACAAAGGCCTTTGGTGATTACAGGTTAGCTCGGATATATCCTCGCTCAGTATAATCGTGTATGGGGAAATTCACCTTTGATGTCTTGAAGCAGGTATTTCCATCAATCATAACTTCCAATTCCCGTGTTGATTGCTTTATTTGAAGCTTTGACGGCCGTCCTAGATTGCGGTATTGATAATCACAGTGCCCAAATGCAAGGCCGTCCACATTGCCACTTGACTTATAGTCTACCGTTCCGTCGTTCAGAAACCCACGAATTCCAGCCTAGTATCATGTTAGACCACAACCAATGCTTCAATCAGTTTTTCAGGGGTTGAACCAACCTTTCCTCCATGTGTATCGATTGTGATAGCTAACCCATCAAATTTCCCAACAGTGTATATGCTCGATGTCCCAACAGCGTTCCCGTCCTTGACATACCAAACCTGGATGTTACCGCCGCTCCTTTCCTCGCCATTCGCTCTGAAATCGAATACCGCACTCCATTCTGGCTCATGTATACTATGCACTCCGTTAGCCCTCCACTCGATAGCATATTCTCTAGATTCTCTAGCCCTGGGAAAAGACCTACACGTCCTCTGCCCATAATGCGCCTCGTTTGTTGCCGGGATACGGAGGAGTCAAAATAATCCTATCAGATAGCTAGATATGGCAAAAGTATGTTAGCGATTGTCGTGGAGCAGTCACGGGCAGGGAGGATGGTGTACCATTTCTGGAAGAAAACCAGAGCCAGATACTGACCATCCCATCAATCCAGCACCGCCGTGGGATATCCTGTCAGGCCCAACGGTTAGCAGCTATAAACACATACAATCTGACCTCATCCCGGCTTTAAACGTACCGTCGCCCATTTCCGAAGCTAGATCTTTCAATAACCGAGCTTGCCTGAGCGACTGCAGCAGACAGCAAGGCCCAGACAGCAGATTTGCTGATATTCTGTAATCGTGCCATCGTGACAGGCTATCTTATCTCGGCGTATAGAACGGGTCGTTGCGTTTGAATTGGCGGTCGCCACGCCACAGTATCCAGAGAGGAACGTGGAGCCCTTGGTATAGATATACAATCCCAGTCGCACGGTATATTCCAGCTATATCTAATCGTGATTTGTCTTGCGTTAAGATAGCTGTTTTCAGTTTGCGCTTGTCCAGGCGTATTTTCCCCGCTGGAGGTTGATAACGGGAGGTAAATTGGGAAGAAGCTCAGCTCAATCGCCTGGTGGAATCACAGTAGTCTCAGACCGGTGCTCAGGAAGGGAGAAAAGAGAAGAAAACGATACGTATACTCCGGGCTCCTTGCGCTCTTCTTCTTATCGCATTTGTTTTGTTATGTCGAGCCAGCTTGTCCTTTTGGGCGTGAATAAGCTTCCATGTCACAAACTGAGCAAACTCGCCAAGATAGGCAATTCTGTCGGCTGGTTACCCTGTACTCTTCTCACTCCCTTTTCCTCTGTGCGAAGTTCGTAGTATTTTAAGTGAGATGTCGATGTGACGAGCATTGATTAGATGTAGACCTGTATTACCTGCTATCTAGCTTGTACATGGATAAAAGTGGGAGTTGCCGTGGTAAAAAAGGGGCTCTTGCGCTTGTTGGATATTTAGTTCGGCCTGCACACTTGAAAATCAACAAGTAGACAACATCGATAATTCCATCGCCCTGCAGAGCTCCATCTCCGGCCACAGAACTGCACGGATGGGAGTTCAGCTAACCATGATTAGGTGACCATGGCTGAATTCTATCCCTCGCTGACTCAATGCGCCGTTGTGGCCGCTGCGTTCAAAATCCTCTTGTTCCCGGCGTAGTATGTCATTCTCTCTCTCTCTAACCTCAACCATCCTTGTAGGATTGGCGACGAAGCAGAACTAACAGGCGAAATTCAAGCAAATCAACCGATTTCGAAGTTCATCGCAACTGGCTTGCGATCACACATTCCCTCCCAGTCAAGGAATGGTACTATGAGGTATGTAAGCCGTGGTACTTGAATGACCAGGTGTGTGATGGAGCTCGCTAACTGGAGACAGAACACATCAGAATGGACACTGGATTATCCTCCATTTTTTGCTGGACTGGAGTGGTGTCTTTCTCAGGCTGCTGCTTTGATGGATCCGGAGATGCTGAAGGTGCAGAACCTGAACTACGACTCCTGGCAAACGGTATATTTCCAGCGGAGCTCGGTGATTGTACTCGAATTGATGCTCGTGTATGCCTTAAATATGTGAGAATCTTCCCTTCTGTCTTGTTCTTTATATATAGTGCGAGTTACTGACCGGGTGCGCCGCTGTTAAATCTGGTTTGTGATGAAGATTTATCAAATCTGCGCGAACTGAAGGATCCGGAGAGTTGGCTCACGCTGTCAGCCTGTCAATTCTTCTCTCTCCCGGCCTACTGATCATTGATCATGTTCACTTCCAATACAATGGCTTCTTGTACGGGATTCTCATTCTCTCAATCGTCCTGGCGCGGAAGCAGTCTACTCTACTCTACAGTGGCATTACGTTTGCAATCCTGCTCTGTTTCAAACACATATACCTCTATCTTTCGCTAGCATGGTTCGTTTATCTGCTACGAGCTTACTGTCTGCACCCCAGTTCCATGTTTAGGCCTCAATTCGGCAACATTGTGAAGCTAGGAACTGGTGTTGTGGGTGTTTTTGCAGTAGCGTTTGGACCGTTTGCGAAATGGGGACAGCTATTGCAGTTAAAGGACCGGCTTTTCCCATTCTCCAGGGGCCTGTGCCATGCCTATTGGGCGCCGAACATCTGGGCGATGTACTCTTTCCTTGATCGAGCACTTATATTTGGTACGTTTCGTCTATCTGATTGTATTGTTATAAGGACTAACGAGGGTATAGTTGCACCTAGGTTGGGACTGCCAGTCAAGGTGGATGCTCTGGCCAGTGTGACTAGAGGCTTAGTTGGAGACACTGCCTTTGCTGTTCTCCCAGAAATCACCAAAGAGTACACCTTTGGGCTGACTTTCGTATTTCAAATAGTAAGCCCTCCCCGATATCCTTGAGATTGAAAAAGTTTAAGTAACTGACAGCTTATCCCAGATGTGCCTTGTGAAACTGTGGACCCAGCCAGACTGGGACACCTTCGTCGGAGCCGTGACAAACTGCGCCTTTGCTGCTTTCCTCTTCGGCTGGCACGTCCACGAGAAGGCCGTACTCCTGATCATCATCCCGTTCAGCCTGCTAGCCATCAAGGACCGTCGATACCTAGGCGCCTTCCGCCCGCTAGCTGTAGCAGGCCACGTCTCCCTGTTCCCACTCATCTTCACCGCTGCAGAATTCCCTATCAAAACGGTCTACACCATCTTTTGGCTCGTCCTGTTCCTCTTTGTGTTTGGCAGACTTGCGCCTGCTCCACTGAGGCCGCGTGTGTTTTTACTCGATCGGTTCTCGCTGCTGTATGACACTGTGTCAATACCACTGATCATCTACTGCTCATTGATACACGGGATGGTGTTTGGGAAGCGATATGAGTTCTTGCCGCTGATGTTTACCAGTGCATATGCCGCTGTGGGCATATTGGGGAGCTGGGTAGGGTTTATGGTGGTCTATTTCAACTCTTAGGGGGAGCGTGTGTGGGCAAAACAATGGAAAGAGAGATAGCAGTATACCCTTTTAATCAATCAGACAAACTGTCTTGCGAATTAATACCGTCTTAGACTAGGAGGTAGTGATAATGTCAACTATCGGTGTAGTAGATGCTTTCACACCTTCACCTGCGTGATATTAGGAAATAAACAGACCTCTAAAGGTATAGAGGATAGTCATATGCATGTCCATCTAGATACGCAGGAAATTCCGAGCAGAACGAGTGCTTACACGGGGGGTTTATGGTGGCGGATGGTGGGTGTCGGGTGAAATGGGCTGAGATCAGGGCTCCAACCCCCCTTGGAGTTTGCATCTCGGCACACAAGAAGAGCGGTAAGAAGGTAGTAGGTAAGAGAAGACAGTCTACTTGAGACTACTTCTGAAATGTATATACTATTACCTACTCTACTCTACTCCGGGAGGCGAGAAACTGCTCTCTATACAACTGTTCAGCGGCCTCTCCCTTCATCCGGTCTTATCGAGGATGTTTTTCGGCCCTTTTCAAGGCTGGAGGCGCGCCAAGTCTACATGATATAAGGCAACAAGCCGAACGGCGAGACGAGGATGCAGTAATAAACATCATCTTTTAGTTGATGTCGTTGAGTAGACGGTGGCTGGAGAGACAGAAGAAGACCGGGAGATGCAAGATGAGCTGTTGGTTGATGATTCGACGGATGTCCAGGTTTTATATAGCAAAAAGTTATAGATCTCCGGCTGGAGACTCGACGGCATCTATACATGCATGGAACTTGGAGATAACTTTCTGTCTGCTGCAATTGCACAGCTCCCAAGTATATCAAACCATGTACACCTCAACAGCTCTGCTTTCACCGTGGTCTTTTCCGCGTACCTTCGTCCCCATCTGCCATCTCGAACCCCCCCTTCTGTCCCAGGGCCATTCAAGTTCCGCTGAAACCAGGAGTCCGTCGATCAGGATGAACGAATTGGCCCCAGGACGAGCTTCGGCAGCCCGGTCCCAGCTGCAGGACGCGGAGTTGCAGGCCGGAGTCAGCTATCGAGTGGTGTCCTATATCTTGTCTATGTGTGTGTGGAGAGAGAAGAGGCTAAGGGAGGAGGTTTCCGCACCGGCCCCCAGTAAGGTTTCCCTCCTCCGCCTTCCCTTTTTTTCCCTTCTCGCCTTTTTTTCTTTGCCCTTTTCACTCTACTTTCTTCTCCCTCGACCACCCACGGCGAACTTCACCAGCATCAACACCGCCAAACACAGCTGACGCGCATCTTACCCCGTCTCTCTCTCTATAGCCTGCATACCAGCTCGCACTTCTCTCTAGATCCCGTCTCACCGCGATATACAATAGATTTTTAAAGGCGGATAGGCATGCCAGGCCTCAGGAACGACGCGTCCACGACCTAGTTCTCCCGTGAGCAGAAGCCATATTCCCCGTCCATCCTACCCAGACCGAGTTTCATACGCGTCAGGAATATCCGGTGGCCTGCACACAATTCACCACGCCCGGCCGAAGCTCATATTCATTCCGTTCTTTGCTGGGATCTCTCACTGACCTTCTGCGCCTCCCGGGGTTATATGACACAGACACAGACCGTCTTCCTCCTCTATACTCAATTCCTGGCTCTCCCTCTTGCTCGCTCTTACACGCATACCGCATCACCTTGGTTACCCGCACAGCTTCGAGGGTTTTTGCACATGATTGGTTACCGCCCGCTTTTCGCGTTTCTGAGCTTGCTCCGGCCTTTGGAAGGGACTGTGTGCCTGTGATCGCATGTGTGGTCGCATACTACACGTTCCCTGGTAGATTTGGCCCTCTAACTCTCAAGATGGTACGTCCCGGTCGAGTCCTTGCTACTAATAGATTAGAACCCCCATGCTCACAGACAATGTTTTCTACCCGTTTAGGTGCTGTTTAAGCGGAAACCGGTGCAATTCCTGCCTAAACCTACAATTGACGATGATAACTCCGAGGTCCGCATACTCCAGGCATCCGTGTTCTTTTTCTTTCTTTCTTTTCAATATTTTTTTTATTTTTTGGAAAGCAGTTTATTAATATTGACCTTTTCATAGGTTTGGGTTATACCAGAAACCAACGAGGTGTTCACCAACTACGAACATTTTCTGCAGCGGTAAGTGCCATTGTCTGTTTATTGGCGTGATTGCCTTGGAGGTGACCCTGCTAACGGTGGTTGAAATATAGAATGAATTTCTATAAACAGGTAATTTCGAATATCGGCATCTTTTGAGCTCACGCTAAAACTTGCGGTTAACTTTTCTTTAGAGGCGATTTATCTGCGAAATCACGGGCCATTCTTCCCTGACGTTCTTCGAAGCCTTGACGAGTGAGGTATGCGAGCATCCGTCGATCAGGTATAATAATTTACGGGATAGACTGAGCTCACCAAGTTGATTTTTATACAGGCTGAAGGATCAAGAGAAGTCAATAGCGCATTCCCTGAACCCTTGAAGGAGCCCGTTTTGCGCAGAGTTCAATTTTCTACCATCTCGCGAATAGACAGTCTTGGTAAGTTTCCCCGCAATATCAGATTTTTGGTAATACCTGGATCTAGTTGCTAATTAAGATTGAATCACTAGTGGACCAAGTATTCGAGGTTAGTTGATTCGAGGAGGCTCTCACTATGGCGGTCACTTACATAAAGTAGGACTTTAAGCAAGATTTCTACCCTGGAGAGCGTGTAACCGTTCTCCTGACGAATGGATCACGGCTACACGGTATAGTCCGGGAGAAGGCAAGGTTTCCGGAGATCCTTGGGCGTGAGGGCAGAGTCGAACGTCGCGCGTCTTCCCGTTACTTGGTTAAGCTTCTCAATCGCCATAACGAGGAGGCCTTGCTTGACGATGAACACCTTACCCGTGATCGGAAAATATTTACAAAGCAGATGCTCCGCTCCTTTATCAAAAACACGGTCACAAGAGAATCATGGAGTGGTGCCCCTTGGCTAGTCAAGCCCCAGATTGCGGAACGTTTCCACATTGATACCGAAGTACCTAAACATCTACAGTACGGCAACAAAGCTGGCAAAAAGGCCAACGTATCCGCGGAGAAGGAGGAAGATGAATCCATGTTTGGCTTCTTTGCATCCCAGAATCGACCGCTAAACTCTCGGTCTGGGAATAAGGGCCAAAAGGCGAAGTCAGCTCACGAACTTGCCAAGGCCAAGGAAGAACAGTACCTGGCGTACCGGCGAGCTCTTAATGGGAATCCATCTTTTCGCGTTGACAAAAAGGGTTATGCGAAGGATGCCCTTCCACATCATCCTGGTGTGCACGAAAACTCTTTCCACGATCTCGCGTTTGTTATCAAGCAGAAATCTCCAACTCCACCACCGCCAATCAAATACCCGATCGAGGACCTGGACCTACCCCCGGTACACGATCGTCAGCCCCGACCTGCCCTGAAATTTTTGAACGAAGATGAGGCGACCGATGAGGGCTCTGGCATCAAGATCAGCTCGATCGGTTCTCTTCTTGAAACTTGGAATACTCTAAACGTATATTGCGAAGTCTTCCAGCTGGATTCCTTCACCTTCGATGATTTTGTGGAAGCAATACAATTCTCATCAGATGATGTGGACTGCGAGCTACTAGTAGAGATGCATTGTGCTGTGTTGAAAATACTAGTCAATGCAGAAGCGGATCAGGACGGCGCAGTTCAAATATCCCTCCCCCCTCTCCCAGAGGAAGAAGAATCGGACGAAGGAGAGGAAGAGGAGAGCGAGCCTGAACCTGAACCAGAGCCAGAGCCGCCGAGACGAACCACAAGAAGCAGCTTCGCGAAAGCACAAGCCGAACTCGCCGAAATGGAGGTGGAGAAACCAAGTGAAGCCGACCCTGCAGAGGTCAGAACGCACCGTGCGGCTGATATGTTCGAGGAATATGACTGGATTGACCGTTTGCGGAAGCGCGACTTTAAGAATGGCGGGTGGGAGATCATCCTTGTTGGCCTATTGAATCGGTTGTCCTTGAAGCCCCGGCTACAGCAGACTTGCGAAGAGGTCTTGATTCATATGGCGCCCCTGGATGCGGAACCAACCCAGGAAACTGCACGAGCTCAATACGCTACCCTCAACGTCAACCTTCGAATCCAAGTGCTGCAAATCATTTGCATGTTAACCGTTGAGACAAGGGCGGTAAAGAATTACATGGAGGAGTGTAGTAACCAGATGACCGAATTCCGCAAGGAGAAAATTGAACTGCAGCGTGCACGGAAAGTAGTGTAAGTAAACCCACCCCTTGTGTTAATATCTGAACATTGCTCACGATCATAACTTGGAACAGTCTTGAGGAAATGCGGGTCCTCCATGAAGAGAGGAAGCAGCTTGAACCTGAGCAGCGGGACACTCCCACGCGACAAGAGGAGGAAATGCTGGAGGTCCAAATTGAAGCAACAGACGATACTGAGAGTGCCACGGACTCAGATGAGCCTACCGGCCCCTCGTTAAGGGGAGGAGTTGACCGAGCTCTAGAGCGGAAACGACGACAAGAAGCGGAACGAGAAAGAAAGGAGCAAGCAACCAAGCTACCCAAAGGCACGAAACAATACCAACGAGTGCTGAAAAAAATGGACGACGAGAAAAGCAAGATTGAAACTATAGAAAGCGAAATTGCTGTTCTGGATAACGACTTGAGAGAGGCAGATTGTCCGCGAACAAGAGTCTTGGGCAAAGACCGCTTTTGGAACCGCTATTATTGGTTTGAGCGTAACGGGATGCCTTATGAGGGCTTACCTGACAGTTCCACAGCTGCAGCCAACTATGCCAACGGTCGTCTTTGGGTACAAGGCCCTGACGAGATGGAACGCCAGGGCTTTATCGATGTTCCCGAAGAAGTGAGTCAAGAATACATGCAGCGTTTTGGAACGACGGTAGCGAAACGCAAGCGAATTGAAGAAGGATCACCCGGCCTTTCTTCCGCCCAAGATTGGGGCTACTATGACAGCGCAGAAGACCTCGACAAACTCATGGCATGGCTTGATACGCGTGGAGTGAGGGAGTTGAAACTCCACAAAGAGCTGAAACTGCAGCGCAACAATATAGCCAAATACATGGAGAATCGCGCTGCCTACCTTGCCGAGAGCAATACAGCGACAGATGAGTCTAAGGATCAACCAGCGATGCGCATGTCGACACGAACCAAGGCCAATGCCCATGATCAAAAACAGGGCTGCCTCAGGTGGCGAAATCTCACAGCATTGAAAGAATGCGGCCACCTGCACGTTGAATCCGAGCGACCATCGAAACGAGCTAAGAAAGCTGCTGCCACGGAATCCGCAAAGGAATCCAGAATGACTAATCGCCAGGGCAAACCCCTAGGTCGACAGGGGACTAAATAATCGCCTTTTCTCTCTCCACCCAAATGCATTATCACCTCTCCTTGCCGTTTAAAACCACCATACTCCTGGAGCATTATTTCTTTGGATATTACCTTATTTGCATTATTAGACTAAAACCACGGGCTTTAACGACTAACGACATTTGTTGGAGGGTGGCTGCAAAAGATATATACATTGCCTTTCTAGCTTCATATCTTCTGTTCTTTTGTACTTGGGACTGACTGCACTTAGCGACATTTTGGTGTGGATCGGAGCTCTTTCCCTCTTTGTCTCTCTCATATTGGAAGAATACTGTGTATAGGTTCTTGGTAGGAGTTAGGTGTATCTTCTCAGAGCTGGCTGGGCTGAATATATTAGTTGGTATTGTTGATAGCATCTTCTTCTTCCTGTTTATTGCCTAAAAAGGGGTTCGGCTCTGCGGCGCCGACCTCCGACGTGCTTCTTCCACGTGACTTTTTACCGCGGCTGATCGGGAGTTTTAATGCGGCGCTAAACTGCATCGGGACGGCCACTCACGTGCTCGCCGTGACCACCCGCCAATCCGAGCAGAGACAAAAAGCGAAGGAAAAAGAAACTCATGACGTCGACGGGGGCACAAAATATTTACCCGCATCTTGAAGACTCTTCTCCGCCTCGACTCCATGCGCGACGACGGTCCTTCTCTTTCTCTCGCTCTTTCGATAGCCAGCAACCCGTTTCTACCTATATGATGTCGGCCGTGGATTCCTCTCTGGTCTCTATTCTTTAACATCCCGCATTTATCTCAACCAGTGGAGTGAGTGTCGGAGGGCGCCATCTACGGTTACGTTACCCCGGCATCCAAACAATGACGACCTTAGCAACGGCGACGACCAGCGACTCCAGTCTGGCCACTGCAGATAGGGGCCATGACCTTTCTACATCGAGTCGTGGGATGCTTACAGAATCTGGGACCGGCAAACTCCCAGCGATGACCAACCCCGGCACCGGCGCGGTTAAGCCAGTGGATAAGAGAAGTTGGGATTATTTAATGCGAAGTGGTTTGGCGGGAGGGCTGGCAGGATGCGCTGTGAGTAGTATATTCTTTATCTCCATCTTGGGGGTTAGGCGAAAGTCGACTAATTGATTGCTTTCCATGCAGGCGAAAACCATCGTTGGCCCCTTAGATCGGGTGAAAATCCTCTTTCAAACGTCGAATCCCCAATTTGCGAAATATGCTAGCAGCTGGTTTGGCGTTGTGTCAGCAATGAAGAGCATAAACCACAACGAAGGAGTTCGCGGTCTATTCAAAGGCCATTCAGCTACATTGCTCCGTATCTTCCCTTACGCCGCCATCAAATTTATAGCATACGAACAGATTCGCAATGTCGTTATACCCTCAAAAAAGCACGAAACGCCTTTCCGACGGCTGATTAGTGGTAGTTTAGCAGGCATCACGTCTGTATTTTTCACTTATCCTTTAGAACTTATTAGAGTGCGATTGGCCTTTGAAACCAAACAAGGCTCTAGATCGTCCTTGAGAAATATATTTCACCAGATCTATAATGAAAGGGGTAGCTCCGCTGCCTCTGCAGACACATCAGCTGCATCTTCCGCGGTTGAGAAAATTAAACCTCGATACGGACTTGCCAACTTCTACCGTGGTTTCTCACCCACCATGGTCGGCATGCTGCCATACGCCGGCATATCTTTCCTCACTCACGACACAGTCGGCGACTGGCTCCGTCACCCCAGCATAGAAAAATATACCACCATTCCACATTCTGGGAAAGACACCCTAAACAGCGAAGAGCAGGCTCGCTCCCATCGCCCACAGTTAAAGGCTACAGCTGAATTACTCTCCGGCGCCGCTGCAGGCCTCGTATCGCAAACGTCTTCATACCCATTGGAAGTCATCCGACGACGCATGCAAGTTGGAGGTGTTGTGGGCGATGGACACGTTCTAGGCATCAGAGAAACCGCACAGAAGATCTTCCTTGAACGCGGACTCAAAGGATTCTTCGTCGGTTTGACTATCGGCTACATGAAAGTCGTACCGTTAGCCGCGACGAGCTTCTTCGTTTATGAAAGAGGGAAATGGTGGTTGGGTATATGATATGATATCCCCTACACCTTTCTCCCCCCATGCACTTGGGGTCCTCCTTACCGATGTGGAATATTAGCCATGATACGCTGGCTGGTGTGTACCTTTTCGTTCTCTAACCTTTTTTTTCCCTTCTTATTTCCTAGGGCTTATGGAAGGCATATCGATTGTGGCGTTTATTGGCATGCATCTATATTTTTCTTATGTGTCGTGCTTTGGGATAGAATGAGCCTCTTTCCATACCAATTAGCGACGGGCCGTAAAGGCCTACTCTCTTCCAAGGGTATTTCGTGTTTACATCTTTACAGGAATTTACCCAGCTGCCGTGTATATAAAATCACACATATACTGCATATAAATCTTATTTAGTGTTAACTCCGAATCTAAAGGTTAGAATTCTAGATATACTAGTTAGACATGGGGTGGTGTATATATATTATAGATGACAAAAGGGTAGAATAAATCGTGGGGAAAGATGGAGAGGGTATATCTAAACAAGAACTCTCCTTAGGCCATCTGTACCGCCCAACACCCTCCTCCCCGTAACCGGACATCGCCCCTTTCCGTTCTCCCAATTCCCATCCCTGCTCTTCGAATCCTTCTCCGCCTTGCTATTCTTCTCATCCTCATCGTCTTGATTATCGTCATCCTCCTCCCATGCAGCACCATTCCCAGCACCATTCATAAAGTCAATTTGACGCTCATGCTCGCCGTTTAGCCATCTAAATATACATGTATAGCAGTATACATATCCAGTTTGACAGGCTGTGGGATTGGCAAGCGGGTTGAGACATATTGGACATGGGGTTTGGGAGGTATCCGGGTCGACAGGGGGAATTGGGACAGTGAATATCGGTAATAAGGATATCGATGATATCGGCGATTGGGTACGACTTGGTTTACGTACTTGGCTTGGTTCCGCTGCTGGTTGTTTCTCACTCGCTGCGGTAGCTGTGGTTGCGGCAGGTTTCGAAGAAGGTATTCCAGTCACCACTGGGGCTGGAAGCTCGACGGATTGAGTCGCCTGTTTCGCCAACTGTCTCGAGAAATCACTGGCATGCCACCATTCAAGGAATTTGAGAGCAAAGATCGATGCTGGCAAGAGAACCTTAAGTGAGCCCAGTAAATGAGGGTAAACTGCCTGTGGGCTCAGCAGGCTGAGAGCACTCGACCGTGATCGTGATCGGGCTGCGGTACTTCCTGTATGTGGTGTATTCGCCGCCGTTGCCATCGCAATAGCCTTATGATCTGCTGGGCTCAACCGCCGAATCCTCGTCCCAATCAACCACAAGAACGGCGACGAGTATTTTGTATTATCGAAGAGATAAGCCAGATTAAACGCTAATATTGAAAAGTAGTAGGCTCCGTTTATCGATGGGTAAACGTTTCTCAAAAACCATTTATAAAAATACAACAGTCGTTGTTTTATAGTAGGATTATGAGGCAGATCGTCTGATGGGTGGTACCGAGGACCTCCTCCAACCCCCGCAACGAGTGCCGCATGAGGTGCAGCGTGTATATCATATCCTTCGTCGAGTTTGCGCTTTAAATATGGTATGCCGACCATGATCACTAGATTCCGCCATATATCCGAGTCGCGCAGTTTCAGTGTTTCCCGGACGGGGCCGCCAGCACCCATCTGGGCTCGAGGAACCTCTCCATCTCTCAACGCTAGTACGCGTTCACGTTTTAGAGAGTAGAAATTCTCTGTGAATGAACCGCCAAAGTTTCGTAAGTAGTATCCTTCAACCAATAGCGATACAAGGGCGTATAGCTCGTCGTAAGAGTTTAGTATTCGGAGGAGGTAGCGCGGATGTCTGTGAGTAGCGACCGCAAGAAGATAACGGAGAGATGGAGGGAGGAGAGAAGAGAGCTGTTGCTCTGATAGGAGTTCTATTTGAAGCTGTTAGTTGGGGGTCAAAATCGCGCTGGTAAAGGGGGAGGTTACCGAAGAGAGACGGCTTGAAATCGTCAAAATTATTCTGTAATGCTGACATGTACTCCATATTGGCAGATTCACGGTGCTTTTGTTTAATTCATAGCTATCTGGCCGTGGGAGATGTCGGTGATGGTGGTAGAGCGACTTGACATGGAGTAATAATCTTTTGGAGATTGAGTTTGGCTGGGAATTTATGCCGAGGTCCACCACAGGCCCCCTTATGAACGAAGGCAGGATGAAGCATGATTTGACCAAAGATTGATCAATAGGGAATGCTAAGTTGAGATTCATATACTGATATCATAGTCTATTCTCGATATTATAAAGAATATATATTATAGTACAAATGTATTTAAAAAACACCCGACTGAAATCCAATCCAGTAGCATGATCGATCGGGGGTGAAACAACATAATAATACAGGCAGCAAAAATAGCTGTGATAGATAGGGCTCATCAAGCAAGCATTCGTCAAATCGAGGAAATATTAGGGAGCAGGAGTGCATAAACCGAGGCGTGGGGTATATGGTGTAAAATATGGCAGCTATTGTGCGCTTTCACCAGGGCTTGAATCTTTGAGAGCACCCAAGCAATGCTTCCATAGTCGAGTAAACTGACTCACGGTCCCATCATCGGACTTCTGGTCAATAGCAGGATCCGCCACTAGCATGCAGGCCATGATTGCTTTCGTCAGTTCTTCATCCATACGGACCGGTGGTTGTTCACGGGCCATCATGGGCACCCAGGATGAAAGACATTCAACAGCTTGACGCTGATGGCCCAGTTTGGCATGTAGACGGAACATGAGTAGATAAAGCTCTTTCGATCGTGGATTTTGCATGAGGGATATCTGCTGCCATAATCGCCAAAATTTGGTATAATTTCCGTGCTGGAAATACATTTCGAGTAAGGCCGGATAGTCCTTATAATCGAATTCCACGTTCTCGGAAGCCATGATTTTGCTTAGTCGGAGGTGGGTGGCCGCCACACGCTCGACTTCTTCAACTGGTATTTCTGCGGCGTTGTCCATATTCTTGGGGGCATTCCCGTCGTCACTAATGTCTTTCACAGACCGAACGTGGCTTTGTAATGAAGAGGCTTGGTGAAGCAGGAAAAAAACCTCGCCATTGAAAATATTAACTCCTCGAAGGCTCATGATATCAAGAACTTTCAGGGCTAAGTCAATATCGTGATCGGGGACGCGTTCCTCAGGTCGAGGGTCGGACTTTTCAAATGATAGCAGTGTGCGAACGGTATCCATTGCCAGTTCTTCCGAGATATCGCACCCAGACGCAGCCAGGGTCTTGAATGCCTCGTATACATCCCTTTTGCAGTACGCGGGTTGTCTTAGACGAACAGCAGCTCGAATGAGTTGCAGTTTGCCTATAAGGCCTGTTTCTGTGTCAGATTTCGACACTGCTTCGTAGAACTGTCGTAAAAACATGGTATAAAATCTATCCTCTGGACCAATGCCGAGTTGTCCACGAGCTTCTTCCTCCGGTAGTTGGGACAATTGTTCTAAGAGAGAAGAGACACTTGGGGGTACCGCAGAGGAGCTTACTATTGTAGGGGGCTGTTTAGACCCGACAGGCTGGCTATTGTCATCGGATAGCCCTTGAGATAGCGGCTCGAGGTTCTCCGGGCTGGCTTGGGTGTGCATGTGCCTTTTTTGTGGAAATCGTTGATTGAACGGCGAGACGTGGCTACCACTGTGCATCCCGGAG
Source organism: Arthroderma sp. PD_2 (assembly GCA_032989685.1). Lineage (NCBI taxonomy): Eukaryota > Fungi > Ascomycota > Eurotiomycetes > Onygenales > Arthrodermataceae > Arthroderma > Arthroderma sp. PD_2. The sequence continues at coordinate 18,578 of JANTQJ010000180.1, forward strand.
CTGGTTTCAGCACTGGTCCCTCCTGGGGACGATTCGCCCCAAATATCATCCCGAGTTTTCTTGGCCTCTTCTTCAATCTCCGGGTTAAGCAGCTTTCCCCAGAGGGACTCGAGTTGGAGTTCGGCCCTCTTTTCCTCAACAAGCATCTGCACAACAATACGGACTTTGTCCCCAGGGCCTCCAAAGCCAATGAAATTTTGTTTCTGAGGGTCATCACTCTTCAGCGGGCCATTCTCAATATCTCCCACGCTAACGCATATCCACCCTGTAGTGATGCCATCGTCGCGGGAGTTCAAAGTAGCGCCAGCCTCGCTGGCTGCTTTTGCCTTCCTTGCCCTCCGCCGCAATTTTATTTTAAGCTCGTTTCTACCCAGTAGACCATCAGCTGTCGGCCTTAGTTGATACTTGCTTCGTAGCCATCGACACATCCTATCACCGGTAACATTGAGATGTTTAATACTGCGAGCTGTTGCTATGATCATAATGAGGTTCGCACCGAGAGCAGGGGGAGGGTCGATGCTCCGAAGGTCGAGAAGAGAGATATCATCGAGACCAGCATCAACGGAGACGTAGTGGAGGAGTTTTTCCAGTATTGGAGGTGGGTTATCTGGTAGAGGCGGCAACTCTTGCTGCTTGAGAGGGTGGGCGGTAGGCTTCTGGGACTCGTCTTGGAGATACCATGGGATATGCGAAGCTTCGGAGCTCTCTTCCTCTTTCGCCTCACTTTTAGTCGGAAGTTCGCTATCAGCCTGGGAACTCGCTGAGCTGAGGACTGAAAATTGACGACTCCCAACTACCTGAACGTCTTTCTGATAGAGCCGGGAGCCATAGTAGGTTATAGAGGGCTGTAATCGAGGCGATGGAATCGAGACACCACTCAGAGCAACAAAAGAGCGAAATGCAGCATGACGACAGGCGCGACACCGGAGGCCCTGTAGAGCTATTCCACTCATCCTCTTAGTCTGCAGAACAAGCCGTTAAATTGGGATGATGAATTGTTGTCTTGATCTCTGCCCTTTTTTTTCTAATCTTTGAAGCTTTTTCCAACTGAAAATGTTCAAGGAAATTTCTCACGTGATTTATATAAATGACTAAGCAGTTACTAAGTAATGACTAATAAAAACAAACAAGACAAACAAAGCCCACTTATCGCAATTCTTTTGCTTTTGTATCAAAGGCAATTTATTTTCCATTCCTTCTTGCTCCCACATCAACACTCATTTTGTGTCTGTTTTCTTTAAGGATAAGGATTTTTATCTATAGCTGTCACGATGTCGATGGATTTGGACGCTCCGGTGTCCATGCAACCGGTCGAGTTTCACCCCGAGCAACAAGCCGCAACGTACGTAACCCCCACCTTGCATAAATTTCTTATCAGGGCCCAAAAAAAAATATACTGATAAGCATTTTCTAGGATTCTTTGCTGCAACTGTGGTGCCCCCATAGATGGAACGACTTCCGCCGGCGCACTGTGTGAAGACTGTGTCAAACTTACGGTCGATATTTCAGAAGGTGTTCAACGTGAAGCCACATTACATTGCTGCAAAGATTGTGAACGTTGGCTGCAACCTCCGACTCAGTGGATCAGCGCAGCTTTAGAGTCGCGAGAACTACTTGCCCTATGTCTGCGCAAGCTTAGAGGCCTTGCGAAGGTCCGAATTATAGACGCTGGTTTCATTTGGACGGAGCCACATTCGAAACGTCTTAGGGTGAAAATCACGATACAGCAGGAGGCATTTCAGGGTACAATATTACAACAAGCTTTTGAAGTTGAATATGTAGTTGCTTCGCAGCAATGTCCCGAATGCGCCAAGTCATACACTGTTAATACGTGGCGTGCGTCGGTCCAAGTCAGACAAAAAGTCCCTCACAAGCGAACATTCCTTTACCTTGAACAGCTCATCCTCAAGCACGGAGCTCACAAAGACACGATAAACATAAAAGAAGTGAAGGATGGCCTAGATTTCTACTTCTCGGCTCGAAACCACGCCGAAAAGATGGTTGACTTTTTGGCATCCGTTTCCCCAATCAGAATGAAAAAGTCCCAACAACTGATTTCAATGGACATTCACACCTCTACGAAATCTTATAAGATTACATTCTCTGTGGAGCTGATACCAATATGCAAGGATGATCTTGTTGCTCTGCCCATAAAGCTTGCTAGGTCGCTTGGGAATATATCTCCTCTCACCCTTTGCTACAGGGTCGGCACATCTCTAAACTTGTTAGACCCCGCCACTCTACAGACCGCCGATGTCCCTGCTCCGATTTACTGGAGATCCCCTTTTGCAAATCTCGCTGATGTGCAAGAGCTTGTCGAATACGTTGTCATGGATATCGAGGCTATCGGCCAAACTAGCGGTCGATACCATCTGGCTGAGGCAACTGTTGCTAAATCTTCTGACTTGGGCGTGAATGATAATACGTATTTCACCCGTACACACCTTGGCGGCGTTCTCCACCCGGGAGATACTGTTATGGGTTACCACCTGGCTGGAACTAATTTCAATAACGCCAACTTTGAGGAAATAGAGGGGAGCCATACCTACAGTTCTACGATCCCTGATGTGGTACTGGTAAAGAAGCATTACCCAAGGAAGAAGAAGAACAAGAACCGCAATTGGCGCCTGAAACGTCTGGATAGAGAGGAGGAAGAGGAGCGGCCATCAAAGAAACAGAGCCAGAACAACCGACTGGAAGATGACTTCGAACTGTTCTTGCGTGATGTCGAAGAAGATTCCGAGCTACGAAGTACCTTGGCACTTTATAAAGCAAAGCATGAGCAAAAGGCGAAGAAAGTGGAGGCTGATGCTATGGATGTGGTAGAAGAGGAGGAGGACGACGAGGACGACGAGGTTCCAAAGATCAACGTTGATGAGTTACTTGAGGACTTTGAGGAACTAAAGATGGGCGAGTAAGGTTGCGGGTATACGGTTCACACAAAAGCAAATTGGACATGCAATTTGATGACTTACATAATGACTGAGCAGAGTTTCATTCTCTTTCTCGTACTTACATGTCTTCAATACGTGGTTATGCGGTTTACAGGTTCCATGGTATCATAGTTTAGGCGAAGAGAGCACATATCGGCGTTTAGGCTAAATATATAACTTGGGGTTTAAAGAAAAGCTGGAGGATATTGTCCGCTTGCGAAATGTTATTTTTATGAACAGTAGATAAATACGACCTCCTATTCCATAAAGGGATTAAGTAAACGTAGCCTCAATGTACCCAATAGCTAGTCTTAAGCTTGCCCATCTGCCTGTCCTTATCGTTGCTCATATGGGGCTGGATAAAGTAAAAAGGTGTTCACGGACTTCTTGTTGTGATCCCGTACTAGGCGGTGGATTTGGATATTGACCCCTGCCTGCTTGAAGCCGCACCAATTACCTGGATTCTCTGGTAATCCTCGTGGAAATCAGGCATTAGAGACGTAAATTGCACCCGCAGAATAATCCGAGAGAGCGAAGGAACTTTCTTGCAAGGGACAACAAGATGGGTCATCGCCTTAACCATAAAATATAATGACGTATCTAGACACTCAGTAATCTCAAGAGTTTCTAATGAAGGAGGAAGAACACCATGAAGTGAAGGTTGAAAATGGTACAGTTTGGGCATATGATAGGCGTGGATGCGTAAACGCTTTATATTAGGAAATCCGGCTAGTGAGCCCAGAACAAGTTCTCGATCTGGTTCACCGTGTCCGCAGATTGCGTTATGCTCAAAATGTACAGTTTCGAGCGTTGATATGGCATGCTCAAGCGTGCGAGCGAAGATGTCAAGGGTAGGAGTAGGTGCGTGGGGACATGGAGCCAACTGAGGACGAGCACATCCGGCCATATTCACGTTCCAGTATGAATATTGGAAGGACTTCAGGGCTTTGCAACGACAGATAAGATCATGCATTCCATAACGACCAATACAGGAGTAGAGCTGAAGATGTGTGACTGGTGAATCTCGATAGGAACAAATTGATTTAGTCTCAATCAGAAAATAGGCTGTAAATGACTTGAGTGATGGAAGCCTGAAAAATGGCATAACATCGGTTGAAGTTAGAGTACGCGGGGACTGTGGAAAGATAGTAACGGATTCTAGTTGATCAAAGTCCGCATAATCGATCACTCTCCTGAAGCAAGTTGGGAACAATGGGAACTCGACGTTGAGAGACCGCAGCCCAGATGAACATGCAGAAATTATTAATGCAATAAATGCATCAGCGCTCGATTCCTGAAGCCCGGAGATCCAGGCATCTTTGAATCCATCCCAGTCTGGGCCTATCGTTAATGTTCTTTCCACAAATTCGGTATTTGCCCAATCGTTGGACTTGATTTCATGCGCAGTATCTGAGTCGGAAAGATTTCTCGTGCGTCTCGCGTCTCGGTTCATATATACGAAGTTCTCAATCTGATCTGGCATGTCTCCTGGCGTTAGGGGATGGGGCGGAGGTCGACGAAGACCAATTTCCAATGTCCGTATCCAAGGAATAACGTGCGGATTCCTCAGAATTGAACGCACGAAATCCGTATTTTGTAGGTGCTCATCCGACCCGGTAAAATAGCAAGTTTTGATATAGAGGGCTGGTAGAAAGCAAGCATGCATGCGATGAGAACAGCGGAGCAACCGTAAGCAATCGCTTAGTTCGAGAAATTCAGATATATGGGCAATAAGCTCCTGGGGTAGAAGCTCAATACATGAGAGTGTTGTTGAAAAATGGGAGTTCATGTTGATTGTTCTTTTTGCGCAAGAATGGGTGAGGTGCTTGATCCTAAACTGAGCAGGTCTGCATAAAGACACAACAAACAGGTAACACTACTGAGAATATGCCGCGAGGTGCCCTGGTCCAGATGACTGCATGGAGTACGGGGTAAGATACTGAGGGTAGAAGAGGGAAGGGTGATATCTTCAA
>JANTQJ010000181.1:0-23445 GCA_032989685.1 Arthroderma sp. PD_2
GGTGTTTTGCCAGCGGACGGCCCTGCATAAGCAGCCGCCGGATAGCTGGGGTGCTCGCCGTCTGAATGTCCGTTATCTCCATGTGTTTCGGCGGCCGGGCGGCGCTGGGGGATGCTGTCGCCCCCAGGCAGAGGCGGCGGGTTTTCGTCCCACAAACTCATTGACAGTTCGAGCGAGGAATGCGGGAGCAGGTCTGGAGTCACGACATCTGCAAAGCAGCTATACTGGCGTATCGCGAGAGAGGATGGTCAGCGAGAAGATGAAGGGATGAGATGAGAAAAAAAGAAACGCCTTCACGAGGGGGGAAGAGAGCGCGCTTATCGTCTCGCGGCGCCGAAAATAGGCGCGCTTCTTTAGCGCACTCCACATTCTGGGGCTCGAGATGCGTCTTAATTAATAATTGATTATTGCTGATAAGAGGAGGGATCATTTGATATTCCAGCACATATACTCTGTATGCAACGTATTTGTATTTGCTACTGCGCTGTTACTGCATCTCTAACATATTCTAGTATCCGTTGTCGGTATATCCACCAGTTGATTTCCTGGCCAGGTATAGCGGAGAGCATTGTAGGAGACGCTTCTTCAGCTAAATCTAGGGGCTGGCCTCCTTCGATGGCGATAGTAGATATCCCTGCATCCACATTCAACGCTCTAGATGATGGCTTGAGCATCCCGTAGATATTTTGAATATAGGTGTAGCTGTACACAGACTGTCTGGGTGGCTGATATATAAGTGTGATGCCAGCTTTCCGGCCCCTCCCACGGCTGTACACGAGGCTGCGTTGGCTGAGCAGTCTAAATAGCCGTCCTAGGCCTTTCCTTTCTTCTTGTCCTTCTTCTTCTTTGGCTCTGGTACCGCACCCGTTGGCGCAGACATACCGGGCATGCCAGGCAGCCCCTGCTGTGCCTGCATCTCCATCATGGCCTCCTTGAACGGATTGTCGCTTACCCCACCGCCCGTCAGAGCTGGCGAGTGCAGGGGTAGAATCGTGCTGATTTTCCAACCCCGTGGCGTGGCGGGTGGCCCCGGTGGCTTGTCCGGTATGGGCATCCCGTGCAGTCGGAGTCGGAAGGGAGTCTGTTCTGTTGTCGGGTGGGATTGTAGATATCGGGCAACATGTGCGTAGAGAAGGTATTCTGCGTCCGTCAGTAAGACAAAATTACTCGATTAATCATGATTAATCAACCAGCCAACCAGTCCACCAGTCAACGGTCAACCAATGGAGGGATAAACCAGTAAATCAATCAATGCAGGAAATAAGACGCACTATTCTTTATACTGGAATTGACAGGCTCCCCATCCTCGTCCTTGAGCATCACACGCACACGCCCAGGATTCGACCAGTCCTTTGGATGCAGCTTATCAGGCTCAAACCCGACCTTCAATCCAAGCAACTGTGTGGCGTCTAGAATATCTTTGGCTAGCGGGTTGCTCACTGCCAGCTTCCGGCTGACTCTCCTGCCTTCTGCGCGAGTTCTTGATTTGTCAAAATAGACGGCATATAGGCACTGATAGGAGCGTGGGATGTCGCGGCCCTGGCTGACGGCGGGGCGGCGCATTTGCGGCGAGCTGGATGGGAAGAGCGGCGGAGATGGGGAGGCTGCAGCTGCGGTTGCTGGAGCAGGACGGGAGAAAGGCTGGCGAGTAGCGGGAGGAACAATGGGAACAGGAGGCTTGGTGTTGGACATGGGGATTTCCATGTCTTCGCGATATATGATTGAGTCTTTGGCTGGATCGAAATCCGAAGGGTCCATGTCGTCTGGATCAGAGTCCGAGACTTCTTCGACTCGTGCGTGCGACATTGTGCGAGTAAGGTGAATATCTGGCTTGGAAGGTAGAGAGTATGGTCGAGGTTGAGGTTGAGCCGGGTCGAGGTCGAGGTTGAAGTCGATGTTGTGTGTGGATTCGTGATGGTTTGCGTGGTGAAGTTTGTGGATTTCCCTAAAAGAATTACTGTGGCCATTCCACACATGCATTAAATACTTCACCAAACGCTCCTAAAATTCCTTATATTGTTATATTAAAGATAGAATAAATGCGCTACACTGTGAATAAGAGTGTGAATATATATAAAGACTTGGGTAGTTGAAGTAGGGCCTTTTTATGGTTTAGTATCGTACTTTCATCGCTTTGGGCATCTATAATAATCTACTACAACACTTTTTTTTAACAAGGGAAAGTGGGAATTAGATCGTGATTTTGAATATTCGCTAACGTTATTTATCCCTGAACATTGGTTGTAATGGCATTACTTTTGGCCAGGATTTTTCCGTATCTTTGGGAATCTATGCATGTGGGATGGGGCGGAGGGAGGGAGAAGTCAGGCTAGAGAAGGAGGGAGAGAGGGGGGGGAGAAGAGGACGTGTCTCTGGGGTTAACCGAATCACGGTCTAAAAAATGGCGAGGGAGAAGAGGAACAAGCCTCGTTCACTTAGACCTTCTCCTCGACGAGACCGTCCTTCCAGTAGGTGGCGAAGGGGGTAACTCCGTCTTCACGGAAGTCAATGAGGACATACCTAGTGCCGTTGTTAGGCTGGATATAGTCAAATGGAATTGAGGATGACAAAAGGGAGGACTTACATTCCCTCGGCGTTCATAGAGCTACCCATCATGATATCGTAGTTGTCATAGTTGGCAATGATCTTCTTCATCGCAGGGGCAGCTCCGGCTTGGAATGCCTTGATCTCCTCTTCAGTCTTGCCGTCGGCCTTGAGCTTGTTGTTCAACCTCTTGATGTAGCCTAGGCTGGTGTTAGAAATAGATAATGGATGAAATATGTATATATAGAGAGAGAGAGAAAGAGAAGGGATGGGAGAGAGATGGAGAGACGACAGACCCTTGACCTGGGCTTTGAAGGCGTCCTTGCTGGGCCTGGGGTCGTTGCCATCCTCATCAGGCTTCAACCACTGAAGCTGGAAGTTCTCCTCGATATCGTGGACCATGACGGCTGGACTGGAATCATCACCGCCAGCGTCATCCTCACCCTCGGCGGAAGGGTTAGATCCCTCGAGGACTGTTTACAATGCACCCGTCAGCAGGGGGATTCATCCATCATCCATACGATTACAATCGAAAAAGAGAACGGATTGCAACCAACCGATGTTGACCTTGCCCTTAGGGTATTTGCGGCAGTCGACCTCCAACAGGACACCCTTCTCCTGGACTTTGAAGGCATCCGACAGAAGCTCGTCGTTGGTGAAGATATCCTGTCCCATGAAGCATGGTTAGTTGGGGATCTTCATCTAACGCTGTCACTGTTGCCAATGCCATGCGCCTGTGTCTTTGCGCTTTGCCGGTGCGGGGTTCCACGCACCTTGTAGATAATCATGATGGCGGGCTGGAAGGGAGGAAGTGGGATCGAGAAAGGCGAACGAGGGCTCTGAAGGGTGAAGATAGTGGTAAAAAGGCGTGAATTCCGAGGAAGATGAAGAAGAAAAACCCCGCGATGAAGAGAAGAAGGAAAAATAGAAAAAAAAAACCCTTTCCCTTCTGGGCAAAAGATGGTGGGGGGGCGTGCCAAGACCACGAGGCGAGCATCGTGCAAAAGTACCTCGCCACCAGGAAATGTATGGGGAGGTACCTGCAGGCGATGTACTACCTATGCGGCCGTTTTCTCCAGCAATTCATAGACATTCACGAACCCAAGTTTCAACACATTTACATACAATTCGAGGACTCCATCCCGGCTACTACTCTGCACTAATCGGCCATCTAGATGAGGTCGACTTTGAGGATTAAAAAAGAGGAAAAAAAGAAAGAAGAAAAACACTGCTTACTAAATGTATTATCTAAGCTTTATCTTACATAAGCCATTACTCATCAGCTTACTAAGTTAACAGAACAAGTCTAGCCTCTTTAGGTCGTGTTTTCCCCTTTAGGCAATTTTCTTCGACTTGGACTGTTTTTTTTTGTAGAAGTTGAAAACCGCCTGATCAGATATTAATTTCTATATGGATGATAATCAATATATAGAAGATGAGAGTATGATAAGCAAATACAAATATATATAAGCTCTGTACTCAGTACTCCTGCCACCTCATCTCCGTGCAACGGAGCTAGCCAAGTTACAGTCTTACACCCAAAACAGCTACTCCGAGGGGAGGCCATGGTAACTCGACAGGACTGGCCTCTCCAGCCATGAGATGAGATATATCGATCTCCCTTCTCGTGCTGTGGAGGAGCCGGCAGAAGACTCTCTGGGGATCACAAGCGATATGCCTCGGTCCCGTCCAACTAGCTTGATCCACCTCGGAATTGCCTTTTGGTCGAAGGATGAAAGATGGCTGAAAGCTGGACTTGGGCATCGTCCTCCCTCTCCAGTTTGTATACATATGTACGGGCGGGCAGCTAAGAAGAGTACGGAGTAGACGAGGAGAAGATATAGCTGTGGCTTGTGAATCTCTCTCTCTTCTTCTTCCCCCGCAACCTTTGCCGGCGTGGTTCCTCCTTCCCGGCCCCTTGAGCTAGGTCGACCTCCTCTTCGTCTTCCCCGGATTCCTCGCTCTCTTCCTCGCTCTCTTCACCCACTTACTCTGTACAGAGTATACATATCTCTATCCTTGGTGAAACTGGAGCTGTCCGCTCGTTCTGTCTGTCTACTCCAGTCCTAGAAAAAGAAAAAACTCCCTGTCATGGCTGCCACGGCCATTGTCGTTCAAGGGTCTCCGCTCCCTCCCGCGCCTTGTGCAGAGGATATCTTCTCAGACGCGCAGTGGCAGACCCTCCTTGCCATTGCAGACACTGTCATTCCGTCCATAAGCTGCAGTGACTCGGCAAAGTCCTCACACTGTCATCTCATCAGCCGATCGGAGTTTGACGTCCTCGCCTCCACGCTCAGGCCGGAGACGGTCGAGGACGAAGACGAGGCCAGGAGGACGGCCGTACGCTACCTGGAAGAGAGTGCCTCGTCTGTTCCAGGGTTCAAGGAGAGCCTGTGTCGGACGCTGGGCCACCATGTCCACCAAGAAGGCCGCCGGGGCATCGGGATGATCCTGAGTGGCCTCAACAACTGTACCATTTCGTTCATGCTCACGGGTTCAAGGACGCTCTTCCAGCACCACCCTTACAGCGTGCGCAGGCAGATATTCGCTTCGTGGGAGAATTCATACCTCCCACCCTTGCGTGCTGCCCATCGCGCCCTCATGGCCCTTAGCAAGAAGGCCTGGGTTGGCGTTAGTCTGTCCTTGCCTGTCGTCCTCGGGTTTCCCAGTGTCCCAGTCCACGGTGCCACCAGTGAGAACTTCCCTTACTCTTTCCTGCAATTCCAGGCTGGAGATCAGCCCGAAGCGGCTGTGGCGCCGGCGTGGCGGCCAAGAACCTGGCGGAGGCTGGCCATCGAGTCATCGTGGTAGAGAAATCGTACTTCTTCCCCAACAATCGCTACCCCATGGCCGGAAAAGAGGGTGCCGTCCACCTGTTCAGCAATGGCGGCGCCGAGTTATCAGACGATGGCTCAATCGGTGTCGTCTCGGGTTCGACTTGGGGAGGAGGCGGCACTATCAACTGGTCGGCATCACTGCAGACCCAATCGATGGTACGGGAGGAATGGGCCGACTCGGGCTTGCCGTTCTTCACCTCTTCCGCTTACCAGGCCTCCTTGGACCGTGTCTGCGACTACATGGGTGTGTCTACCGATTTTATTGAACAGAACCGCGGAAACAGCGTGCTGATGGAGGGCGCACGCAAGCTGGGTTATACAGCCAAACCCGTCCCACAGAATACCGGCCATCAGAAACACAACTGCGGGTACTGCACGCTGGGCTGTGCTGCTGGTATAAAGCAGGGACCCGCTGTCACTTTCCTTGCAGATGCGGCGAGGGCGGGAGCTACGTTCATCGAGGGCTTCAAGGCTGACAAGGTCCTGTTCGACAAAAAGTTGGTCAGGGGTAACAAGGTCGCCGTGGGCGTCCGAGGAACATGGACCTCACGAGACAAAACTGGGGCTACCCATGGCGAGCCAACCGTGAGGAGAAAGCTTGTGATAAAGGCGAAGAAGGTCATTGTCTCATGCGGAACATTGGAGAGCCCCTTGTTGCTTCTTCGTAGCGGGCTTACCAACCCCAACATTGGCCGCAATCTTCACCTTCATCCAGGTACTAGCAATCCCTCTTCATCTGATGTTTTCAATATATCTAACATCCTTTGATAGTCATCCTTATGTCCGCAACCTTCAAAGAGGAAACTCGGCCATGGGAAGGTGGTATACTAACGTCGCTCGTCAGTGATTTTGAAAATCTCGACGGCCACGGCCATGGGTCAAAGATTGAAGCTGTTGTGATGCTTCCAAGCTTTTTCCTTCCCTTGATGCCGTGGAGAGATGGCCTCGATTTCAAGATCTTCGCTTCTAATGTGCGACGAATGGCCGGTTTCATTAGTTTAACCCGTGATAGAGATACGGGCAGAGTTTACCCGGACCCTAACGATGGACGATGCAGAATTGAATATACCCCTTCAGCCTTTGACCGGAAACATATGCTCGAAGGAATCATTGGTGCCGCAAAGATCGCCTATGTATCTGGAGCGACAGAGATCCGAATGTCATCTAGGGCCATCCCAACCTTTGTCCGCCCGGAGCCTACCGCAGACTCCGCGGATGAAGGCGTCAATAATGCAGCCTTCAAGGAATGGGTTAAAAAGCTCCGCACTGGCGTTCCCCTCCCGACTGAACAGTCGATGTTTGCAAGTGCCCATCAAATGGGTACATGTCGCATGGGCACATCACCAAAGACCAGTGTTGTAGACGCAACAGGCATGGTATGGGGAACTTCCGGCCTTTACGTTGCCGATGCTTCAGTCTTCCCAAGTGCCAGCGGCGTCAACCCGATGGTAACGAACATGGCTATCACAAACTTGACAAGCACTAAGTTGGCCGAGCTGATGCGACAGGCTCCAGTAGAAGAGCGGTCCCGGCTATAAACCCTGAAGAACTACTAGTGACTTCCCCTATGTATACTTCACCACAATTTCCTATTACGAAAGCGCAAATACCCCTATTCTATTGGCTCTACCTCTTGATGAAGGAATCTGGAGTCAAGAGACTTATCCTTAACTTACTCTAATTTCTATCACCTAGTGAAATATTCCATGGCAAGTGATATCCGTATGCATAGCACATCCCTTCATATACGCAGTGACTCCTAGGACTATGCCGCCTTGCCATGAATGCCGGGAGACACGTAGCCAGCTTTGTATAGTATATAAATAGGCATCTGGTCTAAAGTTACCATCGATAGCTTTGCTAGATGTGGTAATAGCTAGCAGTGCTACGATATGGCGATCCCAGGGATCGGGGGTATGATTTATACATCAGCCAGAGATGTTTCATTAACCATCTCCGAAATATATAAAGATTCTTGACTATCTCGTCAGGGTAACTATAGAGCAAACAAGCTGGGTGATGCCAGAACATTGGATATCTATTTGTACAAGAGAAAAAGGTAGAATGCGCCAAAATTGAAGGAGGTAGCAAACATATATATGAATGAAAGCTGTAAGTGTTGATAGAATGCCCAAGAAGCGAACATTATTCATTTTCCCCCGGCCATGCTACCATTTTAGTGCTTTGCAGTTTCTCTTATCTTGTGGGCCTTTCAGCATACTCAAACAATGGTGGACATGAAAGGGACTTTATGGGATAGACCATATTGAAGAAAAGGATCTCCATCGGTCGAGGCCTTCTCAAGTTTCAAAACCAAAAACCTTTGACACAGATCACGATATCTAACACAGGCCGGGAAAGAAGAATGCAGGTAAAGGTTGAGGATCTGGGCCGAGCAGACGTGAAGAAGCTGGCGCAGATATTATACCTTGACATAAACAAGTTCCAAGAGCGAGAGACTGCCGGGCGACTAATCGCTGACCTGCCTTCATACCTCCGCCGGTCGAGGATTCTCTCACTAATGATAGATAAACTGGGTATCCTACGAGAGTCCTAGTCCAGAGCATGCTTCACCCATAAGGCACTCAACAGGGAAGTAGTCCATGCTATTTGCGGATTCATACGGGAAGAGGTAGGCGAGGGCCTCAACGGGCTAGCAACTAGCCAGACGAAGCTATCGACGGAGCAGAGGCGCATGGTACATAACCTCCGTACGGTAAACGGCCTATGGATGACCAGACAGGCGGTGGAGAGGAAATACCTCATCCGACCATCCTTCACATGGTTCTACCAAGGCGATGGATGTGAGGCGTGCATGATCAGCCGCTTTGCGAGAGACCGAGCGGTGTTGACAGATATGCGAACAGTCCTGCTAAGCCGAATAGGTAGGCGGAAAGCAAGGGGGCTGCCACCGTTAGTTCCGTGGGTAGAAGAGCTGATGAACTGCCATGGGCCGTCGAGCTTGGAGATGTTCGTGTTTAGTGGTGAAGATGCGTTGGAACTAAAGGCAGTGAGGAAGGACATCAAGGCTATATCATCTCAGGGGTATAATCCACGCGCCAGCCACGGAGGGCTAAGGAGGGCAGAGAGCAATGTCACTCATCGCCCGAACAGGTGGGCGTCCGTCAACTCACGTCAGGCGGCCAGAAGACCACGATCGTTAGAAGCGATCCGGCGGCGGGAGAGTACTTTTCAAGCATCAGACAATGGGGGTGATGTTGAGAATGATATTATCGATTGTTATATCAATGGTTCGCAGGCGAATCTAGGCAGCTCGGAGCGAGTCGCAGGAAGAGAGCAGAAGCTGGATCCAGAGCAGGAGTCGAAGCCACAGCGAAGATATATAATTGGTACGGTTGATAGACAGCAAAGAACCAGCGGCACGGCAGTTCAGAGAAGCGAATCCCTCAAGACGCATATGAACACATACTCCAACGCAAGAGATAGTGCTCAAATCAACCCTACCCGCTCGCTCAGGATACCCCGAGCGCAGGCAAGAGATGGCAGCGATACCTCACGAATGCAGAGGAGTGCAACAGTTAAGCACACGAGCACATACTCTGATAGGAGAGACAGCACCAAGATCAACCGCAATCTCGACATACCAACCCCCAAGGAGAGAGGCGACGGCAGTGGCATGGCACGCTCAAACACCAAGACAAGCAGAGAACATGCGGCGGAGTACCGAACACTGCTTGGCGAAGGTCACCGGCCATTCTGCTATTCACCATCCAACTACAGCCGGGCAACGCTGGAAGAAGCGCCCATAGCTAGAAGGCAAGTCCAGCGGCAAGTACGGGAACAGGCAACGCGACCAGTTTCCGAGGCGACGACTCATTGGAGCATGATAGACCAAGCTGAAATCCTAGGTCCGCCTATTCAGCCGATTCCTCCGTTAAGAATTCGCAAGGATAAACGAAAGATTGGAAAAGGGTGATTTTCAAATGAAGATGTCATTCAATTAACCAGGATGGGGAGTTAACGGTGAGGGTGTGTCGGAACAGTTTTCTGTAGCGATCAACGCGGCTCATAATACAAATTTGGAGGATAGTGTTCCAAGTTCAAAAAGTTTTGGTTTCTTTTTCCCCTGGAGTAGAAAAGAAATGTACATATTAAACCTGTAGGTAGGCATGTTCGAGTGAAGAGACAATGAGGTACAAGGGAAAGGGAAGTATAGGTGAATTAAAAATAGGCTGAAAGAACAAAAAAAAAAAAAGAAAAAGAGAAAAGAGGAGACGAAGGGAAGGTCTCCGCCTATTCATCACCGTATCATTCATACAAAGGAAAATAATAATAATAATAATAATAATAATGAAAATAGAAGGGTACGCAGCCAAGAGCGGGAAGCTGGTGGTATGCTCATGGCGTGTAATAGGTGCCAAGCGACAATAGGTATAAATACAGTGAAAGAAAAGAAAAACCAGGCTAAAGGATTAAAAAAGTGTATAGGAGTCACAAAAAGGAGGCTCTAGTCAAAGTTGAGCCAGCCCGGTTTGGGGGAGGGGCCGGCAAGAAGAGAATAATCCGGGGCGGCGTTAATGGACCATTGAAAGGAGATATAGAGGAGGAGGAGGTATGTTTAGCACGGGTAGTAGAATTATTTGTGCTGTATGCTGCCGCTCAGGCGATGTGTTAGACCCTTGAGAGAGTCTGCCTGCGGAGAGAAGGAATTGGTGGTTTTGCGTACACTCCGCTTGAGGAGAGAGCGGGTACAAGCATCGTCGTCATCCCGAGAAGCCACAACGGCAGCTCCTTGCTGCTGCTGCTGTGAATCGGTGTCCTGGGAGCTACTGGCCGTGTCTTCATCGACCATCTTCTGTGCAGCTGTGCGGGACCGCTCGTATCTCTTCGTGACGTCACCTCCCTGCCAGCGGGTATTGAGCAAGGCGTCCCAGAATGTGAAGAAGGGCTGACTGAAGTTTGTCTTGATACCCCAGCTTTGGTGGTGGATGTCGTGATAGGCGGCGTTGTTTGCGGTGATGTGTTGCAGAGGGTCCCAGGGAAAGGCATAGCCACAGTGGTCATCGACGGTCTTGAGGGTGGAGCAGGTAAAGAACCACATTCCCTGCCGGGTGGTCATGCCGCAAGTGAGAAAAGCGAGGCCGGTTCCAGCTGTGTCGAGCAGGAAGCCCTCGAACGGGTGATTGTAAAGGGCACCAAAGGCGTATGGCACGTAGAGCCTGTGGTGTCTAGAACGGAAGGTTGCTACATACATGTACTGTCAGAGAGTTAAATTCAATAGGTAAAAGAAGAGAGAACCCACTGTAGAGCCATTTGTTCATGTGCATGGCGCGGTGGAGGAAGTACTGCCAAGTGTCGACAAAGGTGACGGCGTAGGTGAACTGGAGCAAGGGGACGATGTAGTAGTAGATTGCGTGTGCGAGGGCCAACTCCCAGGCGGCGAAAGCGGGCGCAGACGCCATCTCTCCGGACGGGAGGGAGACCATCTGGGTCAGGAAGGGATAATGCCCGCCAGAGACGACGGCGGCGAGTAATGGGTATGCTGCGAGTCTGGTGGCAGCCAGTCCGACGGGGTCGATCCCCAGCAAGGCGAGCAACCTGGGGACGGCGCGCTGGGCGAGACGGACGCGAGAGGCCCAGACGGCAACGTCGTAGCCTTCCTTGCCGTCGAACTCTGGCTGGTCGAAGATGATGAGAACGAGACCGAAGAGGGTCTGGATGACCTGCTGTATGATGACATCCCGGACGACCTCCCAGCGGGTGACGCGATTCCTCTTCAAGATCTCGGCGGGCGTGTGAAGGCGGTACTGGGAGAAGTAGTCGTTGACGTCGATCCAGTGAAAGACCATGGAGAGAGTCCAGTAGGCGACGATGGGGAGGATGAGGATGGTGGCATTATCTGGGATAGGCGAGAGAAGCGGCGGGCGGAGGGTGACGGAGTAGGTCGGAAGAGGCGGGAGCTCGAGGTCGGAGGAGTTGAACATGGCGACAGAAGCAAAACAGAGACAGACAGAGACAGGAATCAAGAGAGAGACAGGCCCAGTCGTAAGGACGGTCAAAGGGCGAAGATGAAGGACGGTTAAGGACGAAAGTTGGGAGGTTTACTTTTTGGCGTTTCTTTCCTCCTCAATTGCCGCCTTTAACGCTTGGCGCAAGGCCGGAAAATCGTTCTTCACCATCCCTAGTGCTAGCCAATTGATGTCCTTGTGCTTGTCGGCGTGCCCAAGCTGGTGAGTATAAGCATATATTCCTCACCCTGACAAGGCGAGGAATATGCTTACTCACCTCCGGATAGCTGCCCTTAGTATTCGGGCCGATCCCATTGAGGTTCTCGGACACGATATTGACGTGTCCGGCCACTATAATTGCGGACTTGAACCGCTTGCTTCTTGGGCCGGCGTTCTCCATATTCTGAAGGGGGAGAATTAACCCATCTATATCCTTAGAGCTAGGGGGGTCATTGAAGTTTGGTGAAGGACTTACTTCGGGGGTCAATTTCCCCTCCGCCACGGCCTTAATGGCCCCTAGAGCGTTGGCCCTCGCGGCCCGAAATCTTCCAAGTAAATTCATTTTTCTTATCCTTAACCCTATGCCTGGTTAAGGACTCGATTTCTACCCTGAAGTCCAATGTTATGAATACACAAATTATCCTACTGTTCTTTCCCCCGTTTACTGCCAATTTACTACGGGAAACTGCGACCTTACCCTTCACTCAAGGTCATAACTTCAGCCGAATATCTCTCCCCTTGGACCGGGTGCTGGGACAGGATGATATCGATCTCAGCCAGGTCTTCCTCGTCCATGGCCACAAGGGTCATGTTCTCGAGCACCCTCTCCCGCTTGGTAGAGCCCGGGATGGGGATGATGGAGGTGTTGAACTGCTTCTCCAGCGCCAGCACCCATGACAGCGCGATCTGGGGTAGAGTCACTCCCTTCTTGCTTGCGATCCCCTCCAGCGCCCGGACTAGCTTCATGTTGGCATCGAGCATCTCGGCTTGGAACCGCGGGAACGTCCTCCTCCTGTCTCCCTCTGGCAGGTCGTCCGGCGACTGGATGCGGCCGGTCAGAAATCCACGGCCAAGGGGGGAGTACGCGACGACGGGGATGACCAGCTCTCTGCAGGTGTCGAGGATCCCGTTCTTCGTCGGACCAGTGCTCGAGAGGCTCAGTTCGATCTCTACGGCGGCGATGGGCGCGACTCTGGCAGCCCGTCGGATCGTCTCTGCTCGTACTTCGGACAGGCCAATTCCCCCGATCAGGCCCTCGTCGCGCATCTTCAGCAACGCTCTCATCGTCTCTTCGATCGGTGTCTTCTTGTCTACCCGGCCGCACTCGAAGATGTCAATCTTCTTGCTTCCACCGAGCAGCCGCACGCAGTTCTCCACACTGGGTCGAACTCCCTCTTCCGTTCCATCGAATAGACGGTCCTTATCCTTGCCCATCCCGCCTTTGATGCTCAACACCACTTTCTCTGCATCCTCGGGGTATCTGGTGAAGTAGGCCTTTAAAAGCTGCAGGGAGTTGGCTTCCGGAGGGCCGTAGTGTTCGCCGCCGTTCCAGAAATTGGCTCCTTGCGCAAGGGCGGTTTTCATCACTTTGAACGCGTCTTCGTAGCTTGTCGGGTTGGGAGTCCATGTGAATCCTAGTAGATGTTAGTGTCACAGTTCAACGGCTGTCAATTGTGGCCTGTACTAACCCATCAGCCCGTAGCCGACCTTCCCGACTGGCTTGCCTAGTATCATTGCCATATTCAATAACGAAACTTGAGAGGGGACAGTGGATAACTTTGATCGAAAATAGTCGTCTACAGGTGAGACCCTCTCCTTTTGAAAGCTGATATACTGTTCGTAGCTATATAACCGTCGTCGTTACACTTGGTAGCCTCATCGTTGAACAACAGGGGCTTTCCGTTAGCCAGAGGTTGCTTAACGCCGGCAACCAGCTTTGTATCTAGCTGGTTCTTGACGTCATTTTGTTTTTGCCCTTCCTCTGTTTTTCATTTTCATTTTTATTTTTATTTTTAACATTTTCTTTTTGTTAGCCACGGAGGTTAGGGGAATACAACTTGCCACACATCGGCTGGATGTCCAGTGGACAGCTGGGACTAATTGCATGAATGGAACTATACCTGCTCGAGGAGTTAACGGGGTGACAGGGATTGCCGTAGCACTAGAAAGGACATGTTGGTAACACCAGAGCATCACTTGCTTTTGGAAAATATATCTTATTCGTTACTTCGTCAGTGCCGATAGTATATGCAGATTAACAAACCCGTCACAAAGAGTCAAAGGAAATATCCGGTCCAAGCCAAAGCCCACCACAAACGCACGATTCCCAGATGTGAAGGTGCAAGGGATAAGGCGGCTGTTTAGTGCAAAAGTACAACAATACGAAAATAGAACAGTAAAGTTGGGAAATAAACTAGTTTCCAAACAATAAGGGGGAGGCCCGAGTAGGGCGAGGGGATTGTAATGAGCGAAACTGGGAGGAAAATGTAGGCTGCAAAGGGGTAGCCCAAGTCAACTATATCTTATGCCCTAGCTCCACGTCATCTCGACTAGGTGAGTTAGTATCAGAAAATTCCTCCGTGAATCCAGACACACGGCGATCCCTCGGTCGTGATTCTATATTGTCAGATACTATAGCGTTATCAAGGGAGGCAGGTACGCCAGCACTGGAGAAAGATGAACCATGACGGCCGTGTGTAGGGCGGACGGGGTGATGCAATTCTCGCTGGTTTTCTGGAGATGGCGAGATGGCGGGAGAGATGGGGCTGATGAATGATGGGGTTTCACTCGGGTGTCGTGCCCTGACTGGGGTGTCGTTGAACGGGGTGGGTAGCTCTGATGGGCTCATGACGGTGCCAGCTGTATTATGGAAGTTAGTTGGGTGCGTTTAGTCATATTATCAAGACAAATGTGAGAGTACAGGCTTACCTTGCATCTCATGAATCGGAGAGCTACCAGCCTCGGGAGCATTGATATCTGAATAGACAATAGTGGATGGGGGGTGTGGGGAGGCCACTGAGTCCATCCCTGAATCCGAATAAATCCCGGTGGAAGCGTGTTTGTCGTTAATTCCAATCTCAGTGGAAGTGGTTGTCATATCTGGCTTGTGTGTCGGCTGTCCCATTCCATACATCCAGCCCAAGATACGCTTCCTAGCAACTTCGCTCGTGCCTCCAACGCTGGGTGCGTATCGTCTCTCTCTTCGTCTCCTTAAAATAAGCCACACCACCGCCAAAGCCGTGATGAAAATTAGACCTAGAACAACCCCAAGAACAGCACCGACCCATTTAGGGAGGCCACCACCGCCGCCTTTCTCTTCCCCGGGGGAAGGGGAGGGGGTCGCTTTTGCCGGTTCGAACGGAAACCACTTTTTAATGGGTTTAGTGTATTCTCTCTTGAAAATATCTTCAAGAGTAGAATTATCCCAGTGTTCTGGTCCCATTTTGGTAGCCCCTCCTTTACCACTGTCGTTGGACGATAGTTAGTATAAATTCTGAGGGGTAAAATAGGAAGCAATAAGATATCTCCTTACTTTCCACCAATCTCTTTGGTGATCACATCGGGAACCGAATATTCGCTCCACTCCGTTGGATCATACCTGTCCTGGAACTCCATTTCGTTCAAATTGAACACCCGAACGAAGGGCCCTTGTAAGCAGATGTTATCCGCAAAAAATCTCCCGCCGATAACGAGCATCTTGTCTGGATATGGCATGACGCATTTGTGGCCACTGCGACCCATGTTGCTTTCTCCAGGATACACCTTTATCCAAGTAAATGAAGGAATAGAAAGGATGTAAACATGATCGTAAGGCTTTGCAGTATGCTCGGTTCCATTATATCCACCATAAATGTAGATATTAAACGAGCTCCTGTCTGCAGCTTCAGCTACAACAGAGCAGAATGAGTTTGAGGCAGGAGGAGCAGGGCCTGATGTTTTTTGAGAATACCTATGTTAGGTTAGTAACTGCTTCGATTCTTAAGTAAATGGATTATTGGGGGCTCAGAGAGGAAATCTCACCATGTTCCAGTCGCAGTGTCATACAAATCAACTGTCTCCATGTAGGCAGGATCCTTCTTGGCCTAGTTAAGGGGTTAACGATCAAGTTAAAGGAAGGTGAGGGTTAACTCGATTCTGTAAGGCGAAGGGGTAGGCTTACGTTTTCCTTCTTTTGGTCAGGCCACAGCCCTCCAGAGAGTACGGATTCAGGATAGGTAACGCCACCGATTGCAACTAGGACGCCATCAGAAACAGGAAGCCAGACAAGTTCCGCATTTGATCTCCCAGTAATACCCTCGAGAGGGTCGGTGTCGAATTTTGGTTTATCGGGTGCGGACAAATCAACGGAGACGAGGGAATTGAAGGTCTCGTTGGGTCGATGGAGTAGATCTAACGCTCCCTCGTCCTCTCTTTGCCTTCCACTGAAGTAGTAGCCCTTATTTTCATTGGGGACGGAAACGCCAGCTCCATGTGTGACATTTGGAGTTGTCTTTTCGTCTATGCCTAGTAGGCGAGGGCCGGCTTCAAAGCCCACCTGTGGTGGACCATATTCGTAGGCATCATATCCGAAGATTGGTACATTTTCAGGAACGCCTTCTGGATCTGGAGTAAGGCCCCTACAATAATATTGTGGTTAGATGGTGAGCTTATCGTAAACTGGAACTACCTCATACCCATAAGTAACCAGCGAGTAATCGTTGTAAAACATGGTACCGTCAATGTACCTAGGGGCAACATTGTTACCGTTGCCTCCAGGAAACTTTGGTAATTTGTCAAACAATTCAATGAAATTCGTTCCCGCGTCGAAAGATGAGTTAAACGAAAGAGTGTACATGAAGTTGAATTCCTGACCTACATGCTGTATTAGACTGGGGCACGGGAAGCTTCATAGACGGGCTATAAGGATATGGATATTGGATAACTCTACCAGGTGAGTCTAGTAATTCCGAACCGTCTGTGTACTTGCTGCAAAGAAAAAAAAAATCAGAAATTTGGATACGATTAAAGTCGTCAGGCGAGATCACAAAACAAACTTACCGCTGCCATGTCAACTCTCCTCCGTCCATGTAAACAGTATCACGGATGACACCAACTGCGAGAAACTCATATCAGTATCTCTCATATACTCCATACCCAGTATATGAACATAGGGAGGCGGAAACGATAGCATTATCTCAAGAAGCGGCAACAAGGTAAAAGTAAAAGAAGAATGAGCAGCAGAACATACCTCGAAATCGAGACCAGTGGCAAAAGGAGAGATCGGTTTGGTTCTGCTCGACCTCGGAACTGACCATGGCGATAAACCCCAGCCCTAGGGCTGCGATGGTCATGGGAGCCTTCATATTTGCAGTCCTCCGCACTGAATAGAAAGTGAGAGTAGTAGATGGGCAACGAGGAGGGAGTAAAGGAAAGCCGTCGCTTTCAGGTCGCGTGCTGCAGGACAGATGGTGTTTTGGCCTAAGAGCGCCTCTCTCCCATGGCGAGTTCAGCTAATCCAGCTCTTGTCGTGTCTGTCTGCGTTTCTTCAACGGCGCGATCGCAGATGGCTGCGTTGAAAGAGCGACGTCAAGCCCTCTTCAAAGGCCGAAGGAGATATCCGGAACTAGAGCGTATCGACAAGTAGTATGACAGACCTTGAGTGCTTCAAATGATGCACGATGTCGTCGAGATGTTACAGAAGTAGGTTTCAGGCCTGGCGCAGGTCAAATAAGGCTGATATCAGCGTCAACCAGAATGCCAAAGAGCCTGCGATTTCACTGTGAAAGAACCTTAAATTCACCCTCGCAGGTTGAAATCGTGGGGGAATAGGAAGGAAAAAAAGGAAATAAGTAAAAAAGGGCTAGAGAGATTGATCAGCTAATGCTGATAAAAGGCAGTGGATCAGGGTCTTCCAGTAGCAGCGGATGGGGGGAAAAGAGGCCAAACGGTTTGGCGGGACGGAGTAGAAAAGTCCAACGAGAAAGCGCCAGTACCGGGGCTTATCCCAGCTGGTGTGATATTATAAATAAGAAGAAAGAAAGCAAAAAAGCCGCAAAAGAAAAAGCCACAGGGCGGGGGGCAGGGCGGCGGTGATAGGCTGCATGATATGTCAGTACATATATATGAGTGCATCCTACCCTCGGCCGCGGGATGCAGCGAGATACTGGAGGGCCCTTGTTAACTTGTTAAGGGACTGAGAGAGCCGTCACTTCGAATATCTTTTGATAGTCACCCTAAGCTTGTTCTTGTACGGAATACAGAGTTACTCTGTATACCTACTTACTATACCTCCCAGCTACCTCTATAGAAAGAGATAAAATAGAGGACCTATACATAGTAGTTGATCCCTAGAGATCGCGGGCTCCTGCCAGGCTCTGCTGGACTTATTTGAGAGCGAACTTCTGTTCCTTGAGATGCTGGCTGCGAACAATCTACTCCATACGGAGTTGACCCCTTGCTAATGATGCGATAGCTGTTGCATGATTCCTCGCGGGCTGATTTAATCCCACCCTGACTGAAATAAAAGAGGCATTCCCGCACTCTTCCTTTGACCATGTCGCTCGTTTGTTCCCGCCCACTCATGGCATGTTGGTTGGTTCCCGCAGGACGTGCTATCTGTGTGTCTGACATCAACTAACCAGCTAGTTAGCAGGGGATCCCCGGCGGCGCCACCATTCTAAACTAGTCAAGTTAGCGCACCATCTCCATCGTTGTATTTTTCACGGGCTTGCACGGAATGGTAATTTATTCCTCGTCGCTTTTTGGAGTATTCTGTAGGTATTTTCTTTCTTTCTTTGTGTAGCTTGCTGTGTTGGCGCTGCGATCCTGTCCGGATGTGGCTATAGTGGCCGACGGGAGGAGATTCTCGACGCCAATTGAGCGCGCAAAGGAAAAAACACAACTGTTCTTTGAAAGGGCGAGTCACAGTTTCAGTACGAAGCCTAAAATATGTAGCTTTTGGAGAGCCGCACTGTGGAGGATTGTGTATATACATGTTTGGGCACATAGTACGCTGCCATGACCGAGGCTGCTGTCTTTTTTTGGCGACTGAGCTAGAAAGAAGCAAGTATCCATACTCGTGGCCGGCGAGAGATGTAACATCGAATAGCGACGTCGTATTACGCCATGTCCCCATGTCCTGCAGCATAGGATGAAGAAGGTGGAAGAACGCAAGGTTGCAAGGTTATTATTCTTATCTTTTATATACTCGGGGTACAGAGTAAGAATCTTCCATGCATCGTTCTCTCGGTCTTCTCGCTGTGGGGAGAGCTTGGATGTCCATTCCGGGAAAATATCCGAGGCACCTGCCATTCTCCTCCTCCGTACTCCGTACTCCGTGTATAGATATATATGTACGAGCATGCAGACTTGAAGAGTATGTGTAGATGCAGACATGAATGTTGCAGGCGGGTAAGGCGAGCCAAGTCTTCACGACTCTTCACGTCTTCACAAAGCAACGTTGCGGTGGTAGAACCGAGCGCGCGGATAGAGGGTTCCGTATCGTGATGAATTGATTCGAACCAGCGCAACGGGAGTTGACCCCAAAAAGGGATTCTCTCTACAAGTATCCCTGTGGAAAGGTGACGTCGTCAATCATGGGCCCTTGGGTAAGTCCAGCAATGGAGTGCTGGACTCCGTATTTATATACCTAGAATGTTCAATATGAATATTTGCTACGGGGTGCTGTATAGAGCCCTTTAGAGCACATTTGGCCCTTTTATAGAAAGCGCCTCCTAGACGAAGTATTTCAGCAGTACAAACGGTCTTGATCTAATGCTGGGGAGAGGCACGGAGTAAATCGATGCTCTGATAAGGGTCAACGGAGTGGCGACAGATCGGTAGTAAGATTCCCAACCTGGCTATCTGCTTTCCCTTGACAGGGACGATAAAGATGCATCGCTTCAATCCGTATCTGGGATGAAGCAAGGGTTTTGTCGAGCCCAGGAAGCAAGCGGGGTAAGGTGGTCATGCACTCGTTCCAATTTTCAAGTCCATTTTCCGTACAAAATATACGGGGATGAAGGGTTTTCCCCTGTAGGAATGGATTGAGGGTGGCCCAATTCCATGACACCATAACCATTCCATAGCGATGACTCGTCCTCCGTCTTGCAGCAAGATACACTGATGCGATTTACGCTCTCTTATCGTGTGCTGGAGACTTCCGGAGCACCGTGCTTTACGGGTTTATCCACCAGCCAGATAAGGTTGTGATGGTTGAAAAAGGAAAAAGGGAGGAAAAGACTTCGAAAAAATCGCTTGCACGAGAAGCTCCGCCGGCAAGGATCACTCCTGGTGCGCTTTGGGCCGGGCTTGCTTGCGAGAGACTCCATACAGAATTCCACACTATTTGACTCGGCGTGCATCGGAGGAAGAATCCATGCAGGAGGCTGGCAAGGAATCCGTACTTCATAACTCCCGTACCTTTGAAGAGTCCACGTCCAGGTAAAGGGATCAGCGCAGGCACGAGACAAGCGAGGCCTTGTATGGGCTGATTTACTCGGGGGTGCTGAGCTCAAAGTTGTAATCTCCATGGCAACTCATGCGATGGCTGCATAGTATGCACATCTGGAGTATGGATAGCTCCCTGCTGCTCAAGGATCGAGACAGGCGCTGGCTGGGGGAAACAACTAGTTAACGGCGATCCATTAGGTCAACGTATCCACGGCAACGTCCAACAGAGCGTTCGCCCTCCGTCCTTCTTCGTCTGTACGTAAGAACTCCGTATACAAATCGAGTTATCACCGCCAATCCGAGGCTGAAAGGACATTGTTGGCACCACTCAGCCCGAAAAGCCATCTGCCGGCGAGACGGGCGGTGCGCGGTAGAAGGATCAGAGACATCCGAGGCCCGTGAGTGTCTCTCTCGATCTCGTCTGACAAGTTGAAGTTGACCTCGTTGGCCGTTGGTCGTTGGTTGTTTTGTGGTCAAAATACGAGCAGAGCCGCAGCACATGACCACGGCTTTTCTCCAGTCGAACTTTTTCTTTTCTCAACTTCTTTCTTTTTGCTCGGGATATAACAAGAGGAGAACAATTCCGGGCTGCTCCATCCCTGCTCTAGACTCGCCTCGAAGATGACTCTCGCGGCTCTCTGCATGTCCTGCTTCCAGATGAGGGACCTCAGACACTCTTTGTGCCCTGTTCTCCCACCCGACATGGGCTTCCCTGTTGGTATTCGGTACGGAGTCCATCTCTATATCAGTCGAGCATGCAGAACAGGCAGACGGAGCCATGTCTCACAGGAATAGTCTTGTTGTACCTGCTTTCACACCCTGCTCGAACTCTTCTACGCAGCACCGAACAAAGACAGGCCTCCCACCTTGGCCTGCTGGCTTTGATGCCCAGGCCCAGCCCTTTCTCGCACACCACAGCCACGAGCGGGAAATCAACATGTCAGCGAGAAAACAAAAAAAATGCAGAGGCGGAGCCTCCGTCGTATCCTGCGTTGGCTCACAAGTCCAACGATGATCGGCTGTCGCTAGAGCCAACGCTTAACTTGTCTCAGCTTCGGCTTCGACTTCCTGGGCGGAGGCTGGGGGTCTGGGATTAGCAGGGATTGATTGGAGGCCATGCTCGGGAGACCAGCATCACGGAGGGCCACCTTTCCGATTAACACAGATACTTTCACGTATGCTCCGTCCTGAAAAGTGTTTGGTTCTGGAGTTCTCCGTGCTACAGAATATACTCTCTCAGCACACGGCATACATTTCGTCTTGTATAGTATTGCTACGAAACTGGTGCTGTTGGAGCCTCGTCGGGCGTATTCCGCCGTCCCATGCCGTGTTCCCATGCTAGTGCTGCTATTATTAAATGCAGGCCATAAGTATACATTACAGTTTTACAACCTCCGAAGAAAGCATGGCGCCCAAATGCCACGATCATCTCTGCATGGTGTCAACTCGTCAACTTGTTGTCTCCCCTCCTCCCCGGCCCAGAGATACACCCTTGTCTCCGTTGTATCTTAACCAATTTGAGACTAGGACATCCTGCATGCTGTTTATCCGCATTCCCAAGAAGGAAAAAATCTCTGGCCTCACATAACCAGTAGGCCTGTTGCGGGACAGTTCCCTCGCTGCAGAGCCTTGTCGGTTTCTTTCGCTAGTTAATTTTTTTCTTTTCTTTTTTTTTCAAATTTCCATGAAAAAAATGGGCTGTTTGAGCTTACACCATGCAGCCTGCGAGCGGGAGTGACGTTGCATTCAGCCGTTTCTTTCAGCTCTCGTTGGGAATGGGAAACATCGACCTTTCGCTGCAAAGGCTCGCCGAGTCCCAAGCAAAATGGCGGCGGCGAAGCTGCTAGAGGGAGACTCCTAGATCCTTCGTGTTGGTATAGTATCCATTATACTATACCCCCTCACGCTTAGACGGATACCAAAGCTCCCATTCCTGTGGTCCTGCGATGCGGGTATGGGGCGCACCTTGCTCTCTCATACGCAGGCACTCTTATATTTCCTTATTTCTTTTTTTCTTTTCTTCTCGGATTTTTTTTTTTCGATGTCTGTTGTGCTGACATACTACTTTACTGGGGTTCCCCTGCCCCTCCGAGCTCTCTGTCGAGGTCGTTCTTCCGACATTCTTATCTTCTCTTCCTGTCGCATGAGTTCTCTCTCTCTTCTTCCCTTTCCACCTCCTCTCGAGCTACACCGGCTCAATACCATCCCACAAGCTTCAATTGCTTAGCTGCCCGGCCATTCTTCAGCCTACTCGCGTTGCAGTATCGCTCCGCTGCTGAATACCCGTCACAATGAGGTTGACTACATCTGCTCTCCTATGGGCGGCGGCGGCGATACTTCAAGTTGATGCTACCGATTCTTACCGTAGTCCCACGGGACCTGAGGCCTACGGGTTATACCACTCAAGGTACACAACTACGTACACCACCATTACGTCGACAAGGACAATCCAAAGCTGCCCACCTCGAACAACGACTATTTGGACCTCATCCCCATCCGCACCTGACGACGGATGTGAATTCCCAGGCTGTCCAAATAAGCCACCGGGCCATGATATCCCGCCTTTCATCTGTGAGGTAAGAATATTCCTTGGAGTTCCTAAACAGAGTGATCTTCCTCTAGGCGATATAAGTTATCGCGGCCTTTTCTGGGTATATGAATTCTAAATGATGAGTAAATAGTGGTATTGCGAGGCAAAGGGCTGCGCGCTGTGCCAAAATGGAGTTTGTCCCGAGCAAGGAGGCATTTACAAACGACGTGAAAAGATGAGCAATCTTATCGGTCGTGACTCTGCTAGTGCGTATGGTTATAATTTTCACCCCGACAAGACTTGCTGTTGCTGTTGCGAGGGTGGCGGTTGGAAGAAGACGGTGACGGTCACCAAGACCAACACCGAGACTGTGACTGCGAGTATTACGAAGTTTATCACAGACTATGTCACCAAGACTGTCTCGGTTCCAACTACTGCTACTATTCATGATCCCACAACCGTTTACAACGAAACTACGATTCATGATTCAACGACCTTAACCGTGATCGAACCCACCACAATTTCCGACACGACGACGGTGACAACTACTCTCACGATGACGGTCCCAACGTACATCACCACGACCATTTCTGGGACAGTGACTTCGGTAGTAACTGTCATGGTCCCTACTACAATCACTTCAACTTATGTGACCACAATGTTCACGACCCTTCCAGGCTCAACCGTAACCATCCCCGTTACGCTTCCAGGGGATACAGTAACTGAGCCTCCAGTTACCCTGCCTGGGCCTACTGTAACTGCGCCACCGGTTACCTTGCCGCCAACAACACAGATTATCACCCTGCCGGCATCGACTGTGACAACAGTAACCACTCTTCCGGGAAGCACTATGACAATAACAACGACACTTCCCGCCAGCACCGTTACCGAGCCTGGAAGCACGGTCACAATCCCTCCCAGTACCGTTACCCAGTCCGGAAGCACAGTCACACTCCCTGCCAGCACCATCACCCAGCCAGGAAGCACGGTCACAATCCCTGCCAGTACCACAGTGATCACAACTACCATTCCAGCCTCTACTATCACTAGGACGTTGACAGAGCCTGGACAAGTGACTACGGTTACTGAAACTGGTACTGAAACTGAAACTGATACTGATACTGATACTGTCACT
>JANTQJ010000182.1:0-23433 GCA_032989685.1 Arthroderma sp. PD_2
GCTTCTCTCTCTTCCCGTTTGCAACTTGCGCCAACAGGGGAAGCAAGTTGTATGGAACACCTTGTGGATCTTCACCCATGATTCCGCTGGGGTGAGCACCAGCTGGGTTAAAGTACCGCAATAAAGCACCATTCCACTTCTCAGCTTCTTCTGGCTTTCCGGCCTTCTTTGCCCTAGCCCTCTCCGCATTGACCATATCGGTTATGGCAGATTCGATTGCTACCTTTGTGTTGCCGTATGGGTTAGTTGGACCCAAGGGGCATTCCTCTGGGATCGGAATCATGTTTGGGAAACGGGTAGCGTCACCGTACACGGTTGCTGAGCTCGAGAAGACAATGTTGTACACGTTATGGCGCACCATCGAGCGTAGCAGGCAGAGTGAGCCATTGACGTTGATATCGTAGTAATCTAGCGGGCGTTCAGTGGATTCTCCAACAGCCTATCCAATTGACGTTAACAACAGCATATACAATATCACACACAGGCTAGAGAAATAGGATTGTGACGCTCTATCTTCGCCAATGGACTAACCTTCAAGGCCGCAAAGTGAATCACGCTGTCGATATCTGGATGCGCTTCAAAGACCTTGTCGAAAGCCTTCTCGTCCCTGACATCGAGCTGGACAAACTCCGGGCGCTTTCCGCAAATCAATTCAATACGATTAAGGGCCTCCTCTGAAGAGTTATACAGGTTGTCGACAACGACCACTTTGTATCCCGCTTCGAGGAGGGCGAGGGCCGTGAAGGACCCGATGTAGCCCGTTCCTCTTGAGGCGCAGCGGCGAGTCAGTCAATGGCAGCAACGAGCGTGGATCTGATATACTCACCCAGTAACGAGAACAGATCCAGTTGCCATGATGTCGAGTATGAGCAAATGTGAAGGAAGATGCGAGTTTGAACTGCTTGACGCGGCCAGGAGGCGGGGTATTTTCAAGGCGGCGCTTGATTAAAATATATGTATTCGTAAAAGGGGGTCCCGCTAGTTACGCAAGTCTACTACGGGCCGCCATGTATGACGACACAAGGGCGTTTCGGATCTCTGATCAACATCTAAACTCGAAGCTCCCGATGGCTGATCTATGTCGAAGGGCCACTTATCAGAAGAGCTATGGCTGTTCCAATTCCACTGAATAATATCGAGTTGCTGAAACACCCGAACTAGCAAGCAAGATATCCACGGCGGCTTAAATATACTCGCAACTAGTGGCGCCAGAAGACCGCCAGTTGAACGCTACAGGCGCGGTCAAACAGAGTGGCATAAAAAAGCTGAACCTCGGAAACAAGCCAGAAGGAGGCAAAAGTTGGGACACAAAGATAGTTGGTGCATCAGACCTCAGAGCAGTGCACAAGTGTACGAATACAGAGAGATACTTGTCCACATACTACGACTACGTCGATCCAGTAGCCGATCTATTGGAGATCATGAAACTGCTCATATTCGGAGCCACAGGCGCAGTTGGCGGATTGACAGCCCGCAAGGCGATCAAACATGGTCATGAAATAACGCTTCATGTCCGTGACAAGAGCAGAGTGCCAGAGGATATCTCCAGCTCTGATCAGGTCAAGGTAGAGAAACTCTTAAGCACTAGAAGCATGACTATATGCTAATTCATACTTTCAAAGGCGATATTCGAAGGTTCTCTATCCGATGAGCCCTCACTCTCTGCAGCCATCAAAGGCCAAGATGCAATTCTATCATCCATTGGCCCGAAGAATATCTTCGGTGACTACGGACGCCAATTTTCAGACGGATACCGTTTAATTGTCAAACTAATGCACGAGCATGGAGTTCGTCGTATACTCGCCATGTCAACGATCAGCTCGTACGATGAGCGTGATGAGTTCGCTTTCATGAGGTCAGCGGCGTATTGGACCGTGTATCTTCTTGGTCGTCGATCGCAGAGGGAGATTTTGGGAATTGAAAGTGTGTTCAAGGAGGACGGCGAGGGGTTGGATTGGACGCTTTATAGGGTAGGTGTGCTTGGGAATTCAAAGGAGGATGGTCGCGTGGCGAATGCTGGCTGGGTTGGGGATGGTAGGGCAACCATTTACTTGGAGCGGAGGGATTGGGCGAACTGGATGATTCAGGAGGTCGAGAGGGAAGAGCCGATGTGGGTTCGTGAGATGCCGGTGATTTATTCACCGTATCCAGGAATATTATAATCATATCGTGAGGATTGGGTTCTAATGGGAATAATCACTTTACAGTACTGGACACTATAACTACATGATTCATGATTCATGTTCTTAATGGAATCCCCAAGTATACATCGACCGTTTCAACATTTTTGGGTATATCTGCCAATTACCAATAGTGTATGTAGTACTAGCCCGCTCTCATGCCGATGACCTATAACGCTAAGTCTCAGAGCTAAATATCATATGCACCCTTCTCTAAGAATGGAAAAGTAACCGGAAGAGGAAAATAGGGGGTATAATGCCCAAGTTCATATCAATATAAAATAAACGTAATGTGAGATAGCAGACCGGATGCAGCGTATAAAACACAACGGTTACAGTTCGCAAACAAGAGAAGGGAGAAGAACAAAAAGCAGGAGAAGAAAAACAACACATGGAATTTGGAAAGATAGATTTTGGATGATTTATCCTAGAAGTTCAACGTCGAGTCCGATGGCGCGCATGAATAGGTTGACGTTACCCAAACGTTGGCTCGCCATGTCTGCTGGTAGCGTTTTGCTTTGAGCGACAGTTTCCATGACTCGATCCCTATGATTGGACACGCGTCAGTATGGGTTTATTATAGCATAGTAAGAAAGAATAAATTTTTTCTGCGGGGGAATGGGGGAAACTCACTTTACAGCAATGACCAACCGCTGCTGCTGTTCTGGGCTAGCACCGATACCCATAGCAGCAAGAAATTGCCAAACATACATGTCATCGCCACTGTTAATCGTGCCAGGGAAGATGAATGCAAGGGTTGGTTCCAGGCTATCAAACAACCGATTGTAAACCTTAGTCCACTGCATCAGGTCCTGCTCTGGAACGGATCCAGCTTCCTTGACTAGCTCCGCACGACTTAGCAACATGGTCAAGATCCCCAGTCCGATCTTCGTCCTCGACACAGTGTGGACGTGTGTTTTATCAATCACCAATCCGAGAAGGCCGATGACGATGTGGATTGGGGCATCGGTCACGTATCCTAGTAAGCTGGGCATTACGGCCTGGTGGAAGAGATCGATTTCTTCGCGTACGGGACCGGGTGGCTGAGACTCTCCCGGTTGAAGCTGGGCTCTAGATACGACATCGAGGGTATCTAAGTGGTAGATGATCATGGTCAACATCGTGATACGTTGTTCCGGGTCGATCTGATGGAAAATTCGCGGGATGGCTTTCTTGCCCTTTGGATACGACAGGAATGCAACGAATGGGTGGATAGTTGCCGCTACTGAGTCTATTGGCTCTAGAACCTTGGTGTTTTCCCATAGTATCTGCTGTAGCGATTGCATCTTTCGTTTCCATTCCATTTGTCGTTCTACCGCTTCTTCGTCATCTTTTTCTGGATTAGGGGGTGGCGGCATGAGGCGCTCGAGGTTCTCCATCTTCATCAGCGTGGTATACACACTTTCGATATTCTGGAGAATGGACTTGCGGTCACTGGGGCTGAGCTGCGTTTTCTTTGCGGACGATGGCCTTTGACCGTCAGAACTCTCTGGACGCTTGATGTTGAGCAATGGCTTGGGTGTTTTGGCATTGCTAAACGATATCTTGCCCAGACTTCCTTCAAGTATGAGTTGTTTGTTCTTGGGTTTCAGCTTAGCGGCTTCCACCGCTCTCTGTACTTGCTGCTGCATGCGCTGCATATGGTTGTCGCCACTGTAATGGGATTTCCTGTTCATATTACCACCTGAACGTCCGCCGGTTTGAGATAGGTATGTCTGTGCAAAGTGACCAAGGGGTTGTCGAGGGTGTTGACGAGGAGCACCGCGGATCTGGCTGTATACTTGGTAATAAAAATCTTCAGTGAGGAGGGATTCGGGGTTGGCATCGCCAGTATTACCCGTGGCCGTTACCAATTGCTGTAGCTGTATCCGGGTAATAAAGTTCTTATCTTGAGGAGTCATCAAGCCGTTCCCTTTGGAAAGAAGGGAGATCTTATGGTTCCTCTTTGCACGCTTCGCATCTTCCATCAAAATCGCATTCCTCTGATCTTCAGGCAGCTCCATGATCTTTGGGTTCATTGCTGCAGGTATGCCTCCTTGACCCGTTATTGGATGTTCCATTGCATATGGCCCTTGGGGTTGAGGAGCTCCTTGGTGACGAGCAGGTGCTGCTGAAAGCCGCTGATTTTGAGAAGCTTGACGGTATTGATGGCGTTGCTGCTGCTGCTGCTGCTGCTGTTGTAGAAGATGCAGAGGGAAGCTAGGGCCAGGCATTGGACGATCAGGGTGCTGCCGAGGTGGCTGTTGCTGGAAGCCAGGAGGCGGGATCATATCTCTAGGGTGGAACTGTTGCTGTCTGTCAACAGGAGGGAACCCTTCAGCAGGCAGATGGCCATGTCCCTCAGGGTGGTGCGGGGGTGGTGGCTGATTGGGAAATGGCATCGGCGGCATGCCTTGGGGAGGCATAGCACCTGTAAACTGCTGAGGCGGAGGTTGGCTTTGCGGCGGCGGCGGTGGTCTCATAGCTTGCATCCGCATCTGGGCCTCCACCTCCTCCAAGCTAAGCATCTTTTTCGGCGGTTCGGCCGGTGCAGGTGCCGGTGCAGGAGCTGGCTGCTCTGGCACCGTCTTCGGCTTCTGAGTAGCTGTAGTTCCCCACACGCTTGACTTTGCCTGAATCTCAGGAATATAACCCGGGTCCTGATACTTTTCGTATCCGGTTCGTTTGGGGAGAGTGGGCAGGACTGGACGAGCGGTGGTATCGGACGAGCCATGATGCAGGTTATACAACACCTGTTCCTCGCCAAGAACGTTCGTCATTTGAGCAGTGTTTCCAAAGAAATCGAAGTCCTTGCCCACCGGCTGACTCTGCCCCCCCGCCGCATCTCCAAACGTGTCGTCGTTAAAATCGTCATTCGCCTCGACGAGCTGGTCTCCGAGCCCATCGTAGGTATCCTCAAAGTCAATTCTGAAATTGGAGGAAAGGTCAGCTATTGACTGAGCATGTAGCTGCAGGTTAGAACTCACACGTCGTCATCGTTATAGCCTGACCGGTCAGCTGTAGCGCGAGCAACCTCCGCAAACGGGTCTGGTGCTTCGAATATGCCCCTCTGCGACGCTGCTGGACGCTTCTCCGGGAGCGTCGCGTCAAATCCAAAAAATGACATCTTGTCTTTGCCGACCAACCGGCTGGGATGGACAGAAGAAGCTGTGGTGAGGCCAAAGTGTGTTCAATCTTTCGTTTCTTTTGGTCGAAAAAGAAGTTCAACCTCGCTTTGGCCACTTGCTTAGTAAGCTATAAAAGTAAGTTAGAAAAAAGCTGATATAGAAAAAAAGGTATGGAGAAGAAGAAGTAGAGAAGAGAGAGTAGAGATGGATACGGAGTAGATGGGCAGTAGATATTCACTTGGGATAGTGGTAGTTCACGTCACTAGGTGGTCGTCTTCTGCTTATGTTCTATATACAGTTGGTGCGACGCCTGCTCTACCAGTATAAACAAGGTCCAGAGTACTCCGTACAGAGGAGAATTAAATCTTCCTGGATGTCCTACCAGTCTTCACAGACAGGTAGACGAAGCCACAGGGGCCGTATCTCGTATATTAATGGGGGTGCCTCCTTTGTCGCGCATCTACTCCGTAACTTACTATACTACGGGGGGGGCAAGTTAAGAGTCGACGCCACTGGATGCTAGCAAGCCAGCCCCCACCAGCGTGTATCAAGTCGCGACCGGCGAAGGGACACTGAAGATGACAGCCATCTGTCCAGAGTCGAGACTCTGCAGAATAAACCCAAGTTAGAAGATAATATCAGGAGAGAAGAAGAAAAAAAGCGAGTAACCAAAAGAGATTCAAGGAAGAAAAGGAGAGAGGGATGACTAAGCCTTCAAACTTCCTTGATCAAACTTGCCGCTGCGAGCTTTTGAAACAACCGGCGACCAAGAAAGACCCTGAACTAGTTCAAGCCAGTCCTTGCATTCTTCCACGCGGCTCTGTCTGGTTGACCACCTGGAGATGTGAATACTCTTCCACCTCTCTTCCTCAGCCTTCTCTCGTTTTTACCTTTTACTTCTTTCTCGTTGTTGGCTGGCATCAACTCTGCATGCGCCTCCCTTGAGCTGTCTCACTCCGCGCAAAAGGACAGCTATCTTGTTTCTGTCCCTGGAAGGACTTGTGAGCCAGGCTATACATCACCACATAGGTAGACCGAGACACTACTGCCAGCTGTTTGATTTTTTCATAACCCGTCAAGATGAACGCAACCCAGGGCAAGTACCTGCGGTACGTCCTCTTTGCGATTCTGGTGAGTCGTTCCGGAATCATGAGAGTTGGTTTCTTTTTCAATAACCGCAAGACTGACTTTGGAAAAGGGACTCGCTATCATACACTTTATAACTTCCTCCTCCTTGCCAATCCCCAATGCAAGCGATCTCGGCCTATCCTACCCCAAGACTGGCGAGCAAGCCAAACCGACTCCTCCAGCAGGTGAAAACAAGGCACCTGCTCCCCCGGTTGCTCCTCCACCTCCTGTAGCTCCTCCGCCTGCAGAAGCTCCCAAACCAGAGGCCCCCAAGCCGCCTACTCCAAATCCTCCTGCCGGGGTGCCATCCTCCGATAAGGTGAACGCCACTTTCGTCACATTGGCAAGAAATTCGGACCTCTGGGAAATTGCAAAGTCCATTCGCCAGGTGGAGGATCGCTTCAACAGGGACCACCATTATGACTGGGTCTTCTTGAATGACGCGGAGTTCTCAGATGAGTTCAAGAAACTCACCAGTGCCCTGGTCTCTGGAAACACACACTATGGTGTCATCCCAAAGGAGCACTGGTCGTACCCAGAATGGATCGACCAGAAGAAGGCTGCAGACACTAGAAAGTGGATGGAGGAGAAAGATGTCATCTACGGTGGCTCGGAAAGTTATAGGCACATGTGCCGTTACGAATCTGGCTTCTTCTTCCGACATGAACTTATGCTTCAGTTTGACTACTACTGGCGTGTGGAGCCTAGCATCGAATACTTCTGTGACATCCAAGTTGATCCGTTCAAGTTCATGAGAGACAACAAGAAGAAATACAGCTTCGTCATTAGTTTGCCTGAGTACGGACTTACCGTCGAGTCCCTTTGGAAGACCAGCAAGGAATTTATT
Source organism: Arthroderma sp. PD_2 (assembly GCA_032989685.1). Taxonomy (NCBI): domain Eukaryota; kingdom Fungi; phylum Ascomycota; class Eurotiomycetes; order Onygenales; family Arthrodermataceae; genus Arthroderma; species Arthroderma sp. PD_2. The sequence continues at coordinate 7,263 of JANTQJ010000182.1, forward strand.
GATAAGTACCCACAACACATTGCCCAGGACAACAACTTGGAATTTATCAGCAAGGATGGCGGTAACTCCTACAACTTGTGCCATTTCGTAAGCTGCACCCTTGATCAGTCATATACCTCGATGTGTGTCCCGCTAACGTACCTACCCTCCTTAGTGGTCCAACTTCGAGGTTGGTGACCTGAACTTCTTCCGCTCCCAAAAGTACCTTGACTTCTTCAATTACTTGGACCAGGCAGGTGGCTTTTTCTATGAAAGATGGGGTGATGCTCCTGTCCACACCATCGCCGTCGCCCTGATGCTCAACAAGAATGAGGTGCACTTCTTCAACGACATCGCATACAGACATATCCCATTCGTCCACTGCCCAACTGGTGACCAACTCAAGCTAGACTTGAAATGTAGTTGCAAGTCTGAGGACAATTTCGACTGGAAGGGATATTCATGTAAGTTCATCTTGTACCCTCTAGAACCATACGTGCATTATCTAGATATTGAACAAAGGCTAACTGTGTAACCCCTGGGCTAGGCACTTCTCGCTACTTTGAAACCAACAAATTAAACAAGCCTATTGGCTGGGAAGCAGAGAGCCATTGATAAGGGCTTGATTGTCCTTGCTTGTCCAGCCTTTACTCGGACAAGCTAAAACTGTACGGATGAGCAATACCTTACTTTTATTTCATCATTGATCTTTTCTTCCTACGATATCACGCCTGCGAATGTCTAGACGTCCCTTTGGAGGATGCCAAAATTGCCGTACTTCTAGAGTTAACACCATTCCCCCCCCTTTGCAATATTAAATCTCAGCGTGCCTAAGTCGCTCTTCTACCAACATCATTAACGAGCATCTCACAACTCTTCCGGGCTTAATTTCTGTTCTTGCTACTTGTATATAAATCTGGGCTTGGAATTCGCGAGGCATTTGTTTCTTTCTTTTCTGTTACATTTGATGTTTTGATGGGGTTGGTTGGGTTGTCCTGGTGGTAATAGGATTTCCTTAGAAACAAAATATATCGTTTTCTTGAGTCTGACTGCTTGGTAATGTACAATATATAAAAAAAACCATAAGAGATAGAAAAGTATTGTGCAGTCAAGTAGGAATGATGACCATCTATCTATACAGCCCGACTTACTCCTAACCGATGACAACACCCCTGTTATACAGACTTAATTAGGTTGAGGCTTTTGGCTTCTTCGTTCCATACTTCGATCGACTGGTCAGTCGACTTCCAACACCACCCTAGATTCCCCAAGTTAGCATCCTCAACTGTTAAGTGTAATTGGCCTTGCTATTAAACCACTTGTACATACCAAATCCATAGCTCCACGAACAAGACGATACTTCACACCTGGACAATCCTGAAGTCTCCCGCCTCGTACCAAGACAACACTGTGCTGTTGGATATTGTGTCCTAAAGGGTATGATGCGTTAGCGCTTCGTCCTCGAACAAACGGCAAGCCTTCAACATCCAGATTCCCATACCTTCACCAGGAATATAAGCCGTGATAATCTTCCCACTGGTAAGCTTGACCCTCGCAGTCTTTCTTTCTCCAGAGTTGGGCTTCTTCGGCTTCTCAACTTGCGTCTTCAAACACACTCCCTTCAATTGGGGACGGTTCACAAGAGCCGGTGATCGCTTTTTACGTTCTCTCTGACCACTCCTGCATCCTCGAAGTACTTGGTTTAATGTTGTTTGTAGCTGTGAGGTGGTGGAAAAGTTCTTATGGAAGGCGTTCAAGGGAGAGGATTGGAGAAGGCATTGGGCTTGAAGGGTTGAAGGACCGTACTGCTTCGTGGGCGCGATGGAGGGGAATTGACGTTGGATTATTTGACGGAAAAACCGCGTGGTAAGAGTTGAAGGAGATAGCGCCATGGTCGTATGGTCCTCCGAGGCAAGGAGTGTTGGTTGTATATTGTTCCTTGCTGTCGCAAACTGTTTCGTTCGTCTCTGGTTTATTGGAAGGTTGATATTTGACATCACGTGATAATAAAACTGCCAAGTTGGTCTCTACGCGCCGCCCAAAGAGCTTGACGTGTTTTTGGCCTGCCTAAAACGGTCTTGGAGCTCTCTATCTCCATATCCTCAACTCCCCTCGAATTACTCTCCTCTTAGAAGATTAAGAAGAAATTAGTTAGGTTCCCTGTATTGACGACCTTGCTTAATTACAGCCCGTCATCCTACGAAACGAACCAGCTCGTCTCCTAACTGCAACCATGGTACAGTACAGCCTATTCAAAGCAGCAGAAAGGCGATGCTTCATGCGATATTCCCATTTACTAACCCATCAACAGTCTCTCCGCATCGCCCCCCAGACCAACTACTCCTCGCACACCTCCAATACCTCCAAGAAGACCCCACAGCCACACCTCCGCAGCGGTGCCCCGTCCGCCCCAGGTCTCCCAGATACTCTCCGTTCCTCTCTTACCGCAGCTCCAGAGACGGCTGGTCTCCCAAACACAGCTTCAACCCACCCCCTTGAAGCTCGCCTTCTAAACTGGCGCCAAACCCAAGATGCCATGAAGATGGAGTCCATTCGAAGGATACATGGCATGGCGGAGCCAGTACGACGTGGCATGGAGTTGAAGATTGTGCGTGATAGCCAGTGGAAGCCTGCTGTTCTAGGTGGAAACATGCATGGAAGTGTACATGAGGATATTCTGTCGTTAGGAGGACGAGAGTCGGAAGTCACATGGGAAGATGTCTATCCAGGTATGTATACATTCGAGGGTAGTTGGGCCGTAAAGAAAGAAAGGTGCTAATATTATTTGTAGGAGATGAACTTCGGGAGCCTCCTAGCTTCCATGATGAGTTGGAGCATCGATTGAAGATGAACTAATATGCCTCGTTTTTTTACATTCCTGTTTACTAAGGGATAGGTTTGCTTTCTCCGTGAGGTCAACAGCTGTGCTAGTTGCAAGAAGCATATATTGCTGTGTATCATAAAACCTACTTATTCCTGGTTTAGTGAGTGAAGGCGGCTCATTAGATACCATGTCAACATGTTAATGCTACGAGCGTGGGACACCTAATGCAAACAAATCTATACCCTAATGATGACATGGTTTGCAGTATGTAGAAGGCTAGCAATGAGATGGGTAATCCATTCGGTTTGTATCATAGCCAGCCTTGACAGCGGAAGTCTCGTGGCTTTTAAGCGTGAGCAAGATATTGGCGTGGGTCTGGGAAAAGAATTGGTTTATTTTGCCCATGCCTGAAGGGCTCTATAATGAATGGATACAGCATGAAAAGTAAACTAGCAGTAATCAAAACTTAGGAAGAAGCATTGACTGTACAAGGCATGAAACCGTCCATAAGAATACTTCGCAATTAATGAGTGTAATGCAACGATACATCACGAGCATCCCCTTCGTCTCTGTGCAACTTGAATAGGGAAATATGTATGGATGAAAAGGGGGCGTTTGGAGTGTGTGGTGTGCTGGTAAGGAAAGGGTTGGGCTAGGTAAGAGGCAAGGGGAATAAAAATGGTACACAGAACATCCGACAAAACTGAATGCAAACTAGGGGAAATAGTTGACTGAATGCAAGAGAAAACAAAACCACCGAGCCCAATCGCCTATTCCGACCATCAATTCGCTGTAAATGTATCATCAAGCGGAAAACTGGAAGGGAAATCAAGGCCAACAGCAAAAATCAATTCAAAATGGTTTAAGAGTACGGAAAGCCGGGAGTAAGAAGACGAGAATAGGTAGTAGGCGCATGGCAACTTATACAAGCTCCAGGCTGCACTGCCAAAACGAGGCCACTGTCGGTGGCGAGTAGAACGCCGAATCCAGGCGGGAAAACAGTCATGATTAATTGAGGAGAGAAAGGATATGTGCTCTTGCGTAGAAATATGGGGCCATCCTCACCTAGAAGCGGATGGTGATCGCGAGACATGGCTTTTTGATGGTACAGCGCTGAATTGACTATAATATGACACAGCGGCAGCCAGGGCTTCTTTCGCCCTCCTCGCGGTCTCGGCTCTGGGTGCTTTTTGCGGCCTTTGCATCCTCGTCATCGACTACCTCTTGCGGTTTGACAGTCATGTGAACCACGTTCGGCCCTTCCCGGTTGAACCTACAGTCTACACAGGGGGTCAGTATATGATGGGAGATATGGCGTTTAGGTCGTGATAAGAGATTGTTGGGTTTAGCAGGTAGAGAGAGAGAGACGTACCGGAAAGGAGTGCTTTATCTTCCAACAGCTTCCCAAATGATATAAGACGGATAGACGCGGGGGAGATTGGGCGGGCTTCCCAGTCTAGTAGTAATGTGAAATAAAATCTTGTTAGTTATCGATGCTTGGTGTAAGATGAAGAGGGAGAGTTGTATCGCAATGCGTACCTGATCTCCATTCCCTCCATATTAATTCCTTCAACGTATATACACTCATGGTAAATGGGTCGTTGTCGGTCACATTCACCTCTCGTTTCCGTAGGTATTTGCCGTCAAGTTTAAAGGGGTGTTTACCGCCGGAGGTAAGGAGGATATTAAGGAATAAGGTAGGTCCATCGTTGTCGGTGGGAGTAATTTGAGGCGGCAATGCAGAACTGGAAGGCTGGCCTTCTACTGCCGCTCCAATGCTCGATTCTGCAGCGTTTTCTGGCGACGCAACACCACCAACGGCTTCAGGTTTTGTTTCTGGTTTGGCCACAGCCTCAGCCTCATCCTGTTTCTCCTGTTGTAAGGGTTGCTGTGATTGTTGTTGTTCCGGAGACGAAGGCAAATCGGCGGTCTGTTGTGATGGTTGTGGCTCGGTTTCTTTTGATTCAACGACGGGATTGACAGCGGAGCCCTCCCCAGGCTGGCCCTGTTGGGTCAATATGTCCTCTCCATCCTCGAGCGTGCGCAGATTCTCCGGTGAGGCGGGAGTTGAGGTCTGAATGCTCTTATCATGTGAGTGTCGTTCGGCTTCTGATCGCGTGGTAGGGACGTTCAATTCGTTCGGCGCACAGTTAAGACTCGTATCCTTCTCTGCCTCATTCATAGATGCCATCCTCTCGATACTCCGAGGTCCGGAGCCACGCTCTTGGGTTCCTGGCCTTCCGGTACGTAATTCAACGAGCGACGGTTAAGGAGGCGAAAAAGACGGGAGCGTTAACACTCGGAAGAGAACAACTTTGCAGGGAGCTAAAGAGCTGACAGAGAGCAAGCGAATGTAAACGATAGCAATATTCTACAGCATGCTGGAGGGGGAAAAGGAAAAGATGGTTATGAAACGGTGAAGAAGAATAAGTGTGGTGCTTTTGATGCTGATCGAATGTTGATAATCAGACGGGGTGTGGAGAATCGGGGTTGCCCCCAAACACTCTAGGGGGAGAGGGAGGCGACCGCGCCTGCATGTATACTTAACGAGCGGGTAAGACAGGCCTGCAGGTAGAAAAAGTCGACGATGTAAGCTGAGGTTTCTTTTGAATATCCGTCAAGCATTAGATCTTTAGACCCCCTACTCCGTAATTTTTCTCTTCTATATAAACACCTTAGCATAGTAATTATTCTATTGCCGGTTCGTCGAATTTTGTAGAGTAATATCACGTGACTACCGACTTTATACGGACTTTCATCCAACAAGAACTCACGATTTGACGTACTTGAGTACAAGTCGGATGTTTAGTGCCCTGAAACCCTGCCCATGCAGAGATGAGGGTAAAGCTTAGCCTCCGGTAGCGGTTATTAGTCAATGCTACTTCGGACCTCTCTTGCCGGACCTCTCCAGATGGGCTGAACAACCCCCGAGACCTCTCCCCATGCTGTTTTCCGACCTATCAAAAGGCATGCATCCAAGGGATCTCAAGCAGAGCAATGTCGAGACTGGCTCGATTCGGTCGGCGTCCGGCTCAGCGCATGATCCAAGGCCAAAGTCTGCTGGTACTGCTCCCATCCAAAGCTCCACAGCAAGCTCCAGCTGTCGAGCTTGTCTGCTCTCCGTTCACGACGAGAACTTCTCGCGAGAAGATGTTCTATTCAATCGCCAGGCACTTGGTGAGTGGGCAGTTAAAGTAGGAGATCTCATCGAGTTATCGGCGCTTCAGGGTGATCCGTCGGATTCTCAGCAGGAGGTGGAGCCGTCTGGCAGCAATATCCAGCAGGATGAGTCTGGGGGAAACTCATCACGAAGCCAGAGCGGTGGAGGCCGTTATAGCCCATTACCCGGCCATCGGGACCGTGGTGATCATGCGGCGCCTCACTCTACCGAGACCAAGGGGAATTTCCTTTTTGTCGTCAAGCAGATGCAACCGGAGATCTTAGGCAGGCACCCCAATCTTCAAATATCAGTTTCAAACCATGTCGCCAATAGGTTTGGGTTTAAGAAACGATCCCGGGTTATCTTGACTGTGAAACAGCGGTCCCAGTGCTCTGCAACTCATGTCGAGCTGGTATTTCGTGATCAGTTCTTGCTACGATCGGACATGTGGCGGCTAGCAATGTCCGAATTGTTGGATCGACCGCTCTACAAGGGCCAAAAGATCGTTTTCATGAACAGCGTAAAGGCAACAGTCAAATCTATCTTTCAAGATGGCAAAAAAGTAATGGCCGGCTACTTCACGCCTCGTACCATACCAATCTTTAGAAGTGAGTCTGCAAGATATGTCCTTTTCATTCAAATGTCGAAGGAAATGTGGGATTTCAACACCGAGGGAACTGGTGACATCCTGTTTAGTCGAGTGGTTGATGGCCTTCTACCGGAACTTTTCAAACGCTGGGCAAGTATAGAAGCTCGCCACCTTGTTACAATTGTACTATTCACGAGGGTTCAATATGACCACAGTCCCTCTAATGAGTTCAAGCCCATGATACTCAACAGCAGCTCCCTAAACCAAACGACGGGTGAGGCTGGATCGAGTGTGCAGGACTTCTATCGTGTTGTCGTCAATGACATGCCTAGCGGCCGATGGACTACCATATTGGACGAACTAAAAAGAGAATTCAGAACATTCCTTCGCGATATCTTGATTCCACCACCCCACGATTCAAAGGACACTATATCTGCTGAAGGCTCTCCACCAGTCACCACAACCGGCAGTTCTCCTACCATTGCAGGCCACCTTACTTCAGCTATCAAAGGCAACATATTGGAGGCAGTTAACATTGCTTCGTCTTATCTAGACTTTGAGTATGTTGGCCGCGACCTGGTTAGGACGGGGACATCAATTGTTGTTATCACTCCGGGTTCGGGCACATTTGAAGTGGCGTTTGATACCCTCGCTTTGACTTCAGATGTCCTGGGTAGCCGTTCAATTGGCATTGACCTCATATGCCTGAGTCCTATGCCGCTCCATTCAGTTCCGTTATTCAAATATAAAATACCAACACGACGCTCGTCACGCACATCCAATTCTACTTCAAAGAGCGGAACAAATCATTCTGAGCCTCCCGAAATCTCATCACCAACATCTACTAAGTCTACAATTGCAGCTTGGCCCCCTACTCCGAAACCTGCCCAGATGACTGATTCGTTGCCTGGGGCAATCTATTCAAGTCCTACTATCAAAGCCAATCTTGACCCAGAAGAATGGGGATATGGAATTCCGTACTGGATCGATATATCATTCTGGGGTGCTCATAACTACCTGGATAAAAAATGGAAGAAGGATAATGTTACGCCGCCGGCATTTGGAACAGTTGCCCCGCAGCCGAAATTATTCCAGCCTAAAGTTCGAATGTACGAGATACAGATGATGGGGGTAATGGAGAGTGAGCAGTCAAATATATCCATACCCAATCTTCACGTCGGACACTCCGTCATAGACGACACAGCCGTACGCCCACGCAGCTCTGGGCTTGGCGCATTGAACTCTCCATCTACGTTGGCTTCACAAAACTCGTCACACAAGCCCCAAACGCGCGGTAGAGAACGACCAGGATCATTCATGTATAGCTTCAAAGACTCCAAAAAGCTAATGATGACTTCTCAAGAAAAGCGACGTACGAATTTAACTGAATGGATGGATTCGTACGACCAGCTAGCATTTCACATACGCTCCAAGAAGCGAGCACCAAAAGCGCACCACAAACCGAAGTCATCAAGCATCTCTAACATTTCAAACTCCTCTAAACGAGCTTCACAACAGCCACCCCGGACCTTAACCCAACCAAGGGGTTTGGGCGCAGTTACCCCAGTTCGTCCAAGCGGTGCACCCCCCATTTCTGGCTCTGGCACAAGTTTGAGCAAGGGGATATCAGCTTCTATTTCACAGAAGCCAAGCCATAAGTCCAACCTTAAGGACATGTCCAAACCTCCAGCACGAAACACCCGTTCAATTAGCTTTGCATTGCTTGGATTTGGCCGCGCACCTCCGACAGCTACTGCGAGTACCCAGGTGAAAACCGAGTACGCAAAGGCACTACCAACAGCAAGCGGGAAGACTCCAGATGAAAATGCATACGATTCTCCCAAAGCAGACGACAGCTCTCAATCATCCAAGACCTTCCATCCTGCCGTAACAGAGCAGCAGAATATTGACGAATCTAGTCTTTCTGAAGTTGTTCCCTCGAGGCCAATATCAATCAGGACAGCAGTTAGCCATGTCCCTGAAGAACCTGGTATAGATGCGACATCCTTGGATGGCTCTTTTACCGCTCCAGTAACGGAAGTGCGCCATGACCAAGGGAGCTTATTTGAAAGCCATGCCGCTCATGGCTTGAAACGAACCGGCCGCAGGCTAGACATGGCCAACAACAGTACTCCGACCTCGGGGATATTTGTTACCTCTCCAGAGAAGGCGTTAGCCCCTTGGATAAAACACGTTAAGCCTTGGAATCCTCCTAAACATCTTCCTACACGAGAGAGCTGGTTTGGACGATGGCATCATGTTTACCCGCGCAAGCCAACTACCTCATCAGTTAATTGGAAAAGTCTGAAATCTCCTGCTGCTTTACCTTTAACTACCGAGGAGTTCCCAACGGAGGATGAGTTGGAAGCCAATTACTTGCAAACTCCGTACACAGTTTATCAAGACGAAGACTCTGAGGTGTCAGAAAGCCCTAAAACGAGGGATGCGCTTTTGCGAGAAATGATTGCGCTGCGATTATCCCATGGCTTCCAAATAGTCCTCAGGAACATACGAGAAGATCTTACATTTGGAGATACCATTTTTGACCTAAGTGCTCTGGTGAAAGACAACGTGACTATATACATGTCGATGGGTGGGATTATCCATCGCCTAGTATGTGTTGGCGGAGGCGAAATTGAAGTTACCCAATTCACACGTAAACCTCTCAACGGCTACCTGCAGGATTCAAAGGACCTGGAAATTACCTATCACCCTGCCGTGAAAACGATTCTAGGCACACAGTATCGCAAAAATTGCATACGGCTCTCGTTGTCTCAGCTCGAATATAATTGGAATTTCGCAGATTCGTTTCTTGCTGGCCATCGAGATCACTTAGCCGATTCTTCACGTCAGCTTAAACACTGGCGTACTCGCTTTGTTTTGATCCCTGTCCATGTTTCAACTTACTCCAGACGGCCGAACTCAACCTTGAATGAGGATAACGAGGAGGAGCGCCATCTGATGGGTATCTATCAGCTAACCCAAGTTTGGCAACGCTATAAATATATTCCCCCAGAGGAAAAACGATTTCAATCCACTAGCATGAAGAAAAAGGATCAAAATCCTCTGAATATCTTATACCAAACAAGTGACCCGTCTGTTGTGGTCTCAACTGAACTTGATAGGCTATTGCTTGAAGACCCAGGCCTCGATAACCCACCCGCGCAGCTCCTCCCTGAATCGGAGTTGCTCCAAAAGTCCTCCATAACATTATCTTCCGTCGCCCAGGCAATGCAGTCTGAAAAAGGGGTAAAAATGATGGACAGAAGGTGGCATTGGCGGCTCCACTATAATTGTTTCGTTGGAATGGAGTTGACGACCTGGCTGATAAAAAATTTCCGTGATATTGATACCCGTGATGAAGCAGTTCAGTTTGGAAATGAACTCATGAAGCATGGACTCTTCCACCATGTACAACGGAGACATAATTTTAGGGACGGGAACTATTTCTATCAAATCACTGATGAACATAGAATAACTAGACCTGAGTCCAAAAGCAGTTGGTTTCAGACCTTCAAGGGTGATAAATCTACTCCTAGCACTCCAATGGCCGGAGAAGGGGTAAGAGACTCGCCTTCTAGCTTCCGTTCGAGATCTGAAAAGAGTTCAGACGATGGTGGAGGCATCGGCGAAGCCCTCCCGCCACCACCAAGGTCGTCAGGTCGAGGGAAGGTTGCCATATGGCTGGCAAAAAGCATGAAATATGACCTAGATCCTCGCAAGCGGTCAGATCGCCCAGAGATAATTGACCTTCATTATGACAGGATCCATAATCCAGAAAACTGCTTCCATATCGAGTTGAGCTGGATGAATGCGACCCCCAAACTGGTTGAAGATGCAGTCGTATCATGGGCTGGACTAGCTGAGAAGTACGGGCTGAAATTAGTTGAGCTACCGCTCTCTGAAGCCTCATCGATCGTCGAGTCGCAAGTCTTCAGACGCCCATTCCCAATCAAGCTTAACCACCCTCCGCCTGAGCCTCCTTCCGCTAACCTCTTTACCTCCACATCTTTCGCGTCTCAGAGTGCTCCAGATCGCTATTTCTACCAAAAGGCAATCCTGAAAAAGTTCGATTTCATCCTTGATTTCGAGCCCTATAGCTCGTTCCCAACAGACGTTGAGGTATCTTATTCGTGGGGTAAACCTGACTATAGATTCCCGCAGTACGTTCACAGGTCCGGAGCCGTTCTTGCCCAGATCACAGATGATGGAGACTTTTTACTGTTAACCAATCGTCTATTCAACACCTACCACCCCTCAGTTGTGATCAAAGAATCAAACAAATTCGAGCGGGGCGAATACTTTCGACCGCGTGCATCTACCATTGTTGACTCCGCACTCTATGATCGCGGCTCTCCGCACCTGTCGCCAGTTGTACACAGCTCTGGTATCAATGGCTTCTCACCTTCGGCCACACCCCAAGCACAGCCGGAATCTATTCACGTATACCAGGCAGCTGTCGATATGAAGGATAAATTACAAGCATTCTGCAACGACAAGGAGAAGCTGGACGCATTCTATGCTCATGCCGCCGCACAGGGAAGGCCGATTTCTACAAAAGCTAGTCCGACAAATACGATGACTTCAGATTCATTGATTCCGTCACTGGTGCTACCAGATAGCGTAGTACGCCATTCAACTTCAAGTTCGGCGGGGAGAATGCCTCAGCGGTCTGCCTCTATAGACTCAGTTGTGGTGCAACATACACCCCGATATAGCCCGGCGTATGATCCTTCGAGGACCCCTCAGCTGTAATACGGTGGCTCATAGGTTAGCTTTCTATCTTCCCTATGCGAAATGAAACTCATCATACCAGCGGTCTTGTGGGATAACCTCTTTACTTCCCAGTTTTATATATCCTTCATGCATCATGTAATTTATATATTATACGTTAACAATGTTACTATACTTTTTCCATAAACCTTTTCCATGAACGAGCACCACCCTCTCCCAACCCCAGTTAGCTCTACATATACCTTTGGGCGACCTACCATGGATAGAATTAACCTGAGAAGCTGCCTAAAGGAAATCACTTGCATGTTGAACTACTTTTTCTATGGGGTTCAGAATAGAGATACTAACTACTAATGATGATGAGTATAATAAGGCTAAATAGTATATTGAAATGTTCCCTATAGAAATGCTAACAGGCTAAATGATTAAGGCTAATAAACAACTGACAACCAGGTGAAAGGGAAACTCGGAAAGATGTCTAATAGACTAAACCTGGAGGAAAAGGTCGGCGAGAGAAAATCTCTCAAAAGCATAAAACAGGCTGCAAACAACAACATTGGAAAGGGGAAGAAGCTGTTGCAAAATTGAGGTACAGACTGTGATGATACTGAGGGTTGCAACGGCGTAGGCGCTCGATGAGGAGCAAACGTGCTTTGTATATGCTATTGAAATAACCAGGGGCATAAATTGAAAATGAGGGTATATAGATGGCGCTGGGTGGAGATAGACAAAACAAAGCATTGCAAAGATCACAGGCAACCCCCCACTTGGGAAATATGCATAACTTATAAAACAAAGCAAACGGTAATAGCATATCTGTAAGTGCTAAACCGTAGAAGGGGTTGTGTGCATGTGGCTATATGATGAAAAATTCTTCATGGAGCGGGAATTAAGCACGGACTAGAAAAGCATTAAAGGATAAGACAGAGTGCACGGCAGGGTATAGTCCCGAGATAACTACTTGTAGCCCAGGAAAGACAGAAAAGAAAAAGGCGCAAATGCAAATCCCAGGGTATCAGAAAGGTTGTAGTGAGAGGTATCGACAACAGAGAAAAAGGCCATGAGGAAAAAATAACGAAAAAGTATGAAACCCGGATTGAAGACACGGCGATTTAACGACCTCAGAACATGAACATAAAAATCAAAGCAAAACACCCCCAACGAGGTACGCAAAATAACAGTATACGTAAAATGGGGATTCAGGGGTCCGATTAATAATCAGAGACCTGGAAAGTGAGATTGCCGAGGGCATGCAGCAAAGAGAGACTTTAGCAGGATTCGTCTATGTCCTGAAGCCATTTCCGAATACCTTCTCTCAGAGTATTATCAGTAATACCACCGAATCTCTTATGACTATGCCTGGGGAATCCGGCGGGCGCTGTATCTGGACCGATATTCGGGTCCTCCTGGCGATGTTCAGCGGCAACGCTGCGCACGACCTCATCAAGCGCCCCCAGGACCATACGCCGACACTCATTACGCGGAATTTCAACGGGAGGTACATCTGTCCGGTTTCCGGTATCGTTGTACTTCCTGCCCTCATCCATAGGTAAAACGTTACTGCGACCTTTGCGCATGCGGCTCGGGGAAGGGGCACGAGAGTGTATGGCAGATGCAGGGCCAGAGCAGGCCAAGACTCGCTCGACAGCGTCGACGAGTGTGGCGTCTAGGTCCATGATCGGTTCCTCGATGAATTCCTCTTCAACGGTGTATGATTGGGATTTTCGCTGCGGAGTTGGAGTAGCATCTGAGCTGTCCATGTGAACGCCGAATGGCTGGTAGGGGAATTGAGGGGATGGAGTTTGTGAGTAGTCCGCAGTTCGGTCGTCAATGGTGGTTATCTTGCGGCGCAGGCGAATCCGTTTGACAGTGAATGTTCTCGTATCAGCGACGAGCGTTGAGCAAACATCAACCCATCTTTCGGACCCTCCGTCAAAATACGATCCCTGTCCAAAGATGAGGGAACTTGGGGTAGGCTCAGCAGACATAGAACGTTTAATGGCGGACTCAAGATTCGCGTAAGGACGAACGGCTTGGAGGGCAAAGTCTTCGTGGTAATACTTGAGCCAACCCGCAACATTGACGCTAGGGCCGTCCCAGTCTTTATAATTGTTATGAGACCATGGACTGGTGCTATGGAAAGAACCGTCACAATCAATGCTTGTGATGGAGGTTCGGGTCTTTTTGGGCGACGTCAATGTGGAGTCGTTTGAAGACGACAGAGACATGAATCCAGGCAACGGCACCTCAACATCGACAATGCCTTCATTCGGCTTGACGCATAGTTTAACAGGGGATGTGGGCTGCCGATTGGCCAGCTTAGCCTCGTTCTTAATCGTTATGCTATCCGTTTGTACAGACACAGAAGTGGGTATTGATATCGTATCGCTTGAGGTGGCCGCTAAATCGTCCTGGGTCGCACTTTCGTTCTCTCTTGATATGGTTGACACAGGAGGGGACTGCAACTGGGAATATGAAACCTGTGCCGATGCTCTACGAGACCTAGGAGTACCGTCGTTGACCGGAGATTCATCGCGTGTGTTCCAAAAGCCGGATAGAATGTTCCCCCATTTGCTTGGCTGCTGTTGGTCAACATTGGCCAATGTCTCGCTCTTCTGCAAATTTAGAAGTAAGTTTGCAGACGCGGAGCCTGTGCGATCCCGTGGTTCATGATGGGTACTATGCGGCTTTCGAGGCTGGGACGCAAAGTGTGGGACTGGAGTTGCAGTACCCGGCGCTGCTGTTGCCGCGGATGCTGTACCACTTTTCATTGGTCCAGCAACACCTCCTGGTGGGATAGATAAACTGGAGGTTCTCATGGAACGGGCATCGGAACCACGTCGGTCTTGGGCGATAGGAGACTTGCTAAACTCCAGCTCGTCAGGAACTACATTTGAAGTCTCGTTGGAAGAGACGCTAGCAGACCGTTTGGCTATTCCACGCTCGTGAGGAAACTGACGTGTTCGAGCTCGACGATTTATAGTTCGACGCAAAGATTCTTGTCGAAACATGGTTGGATTTGGAGGGCTCTGCGACGTTTGGCGAAAAGAGGTGGACGTGCTTGGTCGTAAAGGGGAGGCTAGTGGGTCTGTGCGCTGTTGAGCAGGTAGAAAGGCAGAAAGTACAAAGATCAGACGCCTTGCGGCCATTTTATCTGACGAAATGACTACTGTTCTGTTGCAGATGCTTAATTCACTGTCCTGTTGTGCTCTCTGTTGCAAAAAATGGCGACGTCGATACCAATCGGGGCCAAGGAGGCTGAGCCATTCTGTATGATTACCGAGAAATGCAGTGATGAGGACGAGGAAGAAGAAGTTGTGTTCCTTCTCACTCAAGCTCCTTGCAATCCATCGGGCCTCTTCTCTCCAGACACCCCAGCGGCTCTGTCCAGAAACGACGGGCGGAATTCTAAGAGCCATGGAAACTCTGAAAGTTGCGTGGAGTGCCTCCTCTCGGAGTAGCTTGTTCTGTGTCAGGCAGTTTGGCGATAGCTGTACAATTGTCTGGTTAGTTCTCTGCATATTTGGTCCCTTTGCTGGTTTAGGCATCTGCGTTGCGTGCTGGACGGTCTGCTTTAAAAGCTCAAGAATCTCCTTGCTTGCCAACTTCTCAAGGCGTGACAAGGTTCGTGCAATGACATCCCAATAATCCACCAGTAAGTCAATTCTATCATCTATACTTGAGCCACTGGATGAATAGGACGCTTCATCAAAAAGAGACCATTTTGGGTGCGAGTCAAGCGAGACTGACATCCCAGCACATGGCTTTGCCGGGTCTTGCTGATACGGATTTCGCGGTTGGCGGGCACTGGATTTTGCCATTATTGGGAGCCGAACAGTTATGGCCACAGCGTACATTGGAGTCTTCTTTTCTTTAATCTTTTTGGCCTTGGCACGCGGGGAGAACTTGAATTCTGGGTCATATGGAGATGAGGGAGTTGCAATGTTTGGCTGCACCGGAGTGTCGACGGGCACCCCGTATGATTCTGGCAAATTGACGCTAAACATCCTAGTCACTAGCACCGTGACACTTGACGAAGAAGATGACGATAACGACGATCGAGAGCCATCGCTGCTTAGCCGTTCACCGGACTGACTGACACTCCTTGATGAGCCGCTGAATGTACCTGAGCGACGAAGGGTTCGTCTGTAGGTATCGAGGGCACCAGAACCAGAATCATCAGGAGGTCTCTTTTCATCGGCTGGGACTATGTGCATTTTCGTCGAAGGACCACGATAACTAAACGCACTACTTCCAAAGATGCAATTCAACAAGCCCAACTCATTGGAATCCCCAGACAGTCGACCATGCTGCTGATCATCATCCCCTATGGAGTTAGAGAAAGTGGATCGTCGATTCCGTGCACGGAAAAAGGCGCTATTTGCGGCATCATGGTTGGAAAATGTGGACAATGGAGGTAGATCGGATACTGAAGAGCGTGGTGCATGGCAGGACGCCCGTCCACCGTTTCGAGGAAGGGTCGAGGTGCGAGTATGTCGTGATCGCGGTTTTTCTGGAGAAGAGCGATCTAATGAGGGCCGCGAGGGCTTCTCGATCCTCACCGGAGCCTGAGTATCAAGCAGGATGCATGGGTCATCCCGATCTCCTATCGCGTTCTGGGCAATGATCACTCTCAAGTCCTTTGTGGCATCGAGCTCCAAACCGCCCTTATCATCGAAACTGCCAGCTGAGGACGGGCTAGGTGAGACAGAGCTGGTCTGTAGTGGATATGCGTGTGTCCTTGATCGATGAAGAAGGCTCACGTCTGGGAAGAGGAGACCCGAGGTGTGTTCCTCCTCTGTTACCGATTCGAGCTGGTTCGAGTTGCGGGAGGCATATGACGCGGGGTTAAGCGTTGCTGCAGCGGTATTCAGTAGCCTACCCA
>JANTQJ010000183.1:0-23406 GCA_032989685.1 Arthroderma sp. PD_2
TTTAATGATTTTTTGATCAGCTTCATGGCCTCGTCTGAGCCAACAAGCCGTTTCAACCGTGCGAGGAGCAAGGTTTGGTTGTATCGGATGCCCTGTTGATAGTCATCCGCAACTCCACCAAGCCTGTCATCCTTTACTGTCTGCCAGATCAGTTCAAGCTCAGTGAACTGGGCGACCATGATTTCAATAAGCACGGTTGAATCGCGGGATTTCCAAGCGTGAAAGGCAGAGACAAACATATTGTAGGCCTCGGATAATGATAGCATGTTAGGAGATAGAGAGACGCCAACAAGTCCAAGCACGGAGATCTTATCGAGCAGGCCCTGGAAAATAACGAGCAACTCTCTAGCTTTGGCAATCAGGTCTTGTTCCTGTTCGCCATCGCTGCTCAAGACATGTTCTGGGTATGCGGCGATAACGTAGCTGCTGAGGAAGATACGAACAGCACCTCTTTCACCAAGCGCGCCCCCTTGGGTATCTTGCAAACCACAAAGCCGAAGCATAGTAGCGGTCACATCCAGGGTGTACTCGTTAGCCACTAAGGCGCCGGTCTTCTCGAAGCCCAACAGTCCGATTCTTTCGAGGGAAAGGTTTAAAGCCAGATATCTGGCAACCAGTGTCCGTGAGTGGTGGTGTCTCCATGCCTTTTGGATAACGCGGGCTGCAGCAGCCGGAGTGAGTTGAATAGCTTCCGGCTTGTTGATCTTCAATCCTTCGGCAGTTGGAGCAGCGGGAACAGCTGGAATACTGGAGGTCCGTCGACGGCGGGGAGTCTCATGGTAGAGCTGCCTGCGCCTTTCAGCTTCCGCGAACTTTTCGACCATCTCCAAGCGGAGCCTAGCGCGCTGAGCCGCCTTCCTCTCCTCCGTATCCTCTGCCTTTTTCTTTGCTCGTCGCACCTCTTCCTCGCATCTTGCAGTGATATCTGCCAAGAGTCTCTCTCGTGTGCGCTGGGCAGCCTGGGCTCTCTCTTCCTTCGCGGCGGCGCTCTTTGTGCCAGTCTTCACCATCGCTGCACGTAGCCTGACCTTCTCCACATGCGCAGCTCTATCTGCCAGACGAGCCTTTCGGGATTCTAAGATCAGATTGCGGCGAATATGCGGCGCCGTGTGGTCGCCGTGCGAGCTGCCATGGACCGACAGATTGGAGTGTATCGAGGAGGAAGAGTTGCGGCGGGACATGGAGGGGACCGAAGCGCGCCTGTACGTAGCGGACACCCGGTTGAACCGCGCTGCGAGGCGAGGAGGAAGGGCGAGCCTGACGGCCGAGTCTTCTGAGGCCATCTCTATATCTTCGGAGCTGGTGTCTCTGGGTATTGTTATTGGTGCCGAAGCAGGCTTCTGCTGCGGGATCGGGCCTCTGTCGTCGTCCTGGCAGGCCATGGCGGCTTTATTTTGTTCGCCTGTACCTGTCAGATGCTCACGACGGTCTCTCTGGAGCTCAAGAAAGGGAGCAGGAGTTGTTAATGATAGGGGAAGAGAAAGTCGACGGCGTCATGGTCTCTCTCCGGGCTTGTTTCAGGAAGAAGCCATTTAAAGGCCCTGATGACTAAGGGCGTGTAGCAGCATCTAGAAACTTGGTCAAACAAATAAAAACGCCCATCCAGCTTTTGCTTTTGGTGGCAACCAGGCAAAGGGGGAATCAGGAGCTACTGGAGGAATATACGAAGTCACCAGATCGACCTTTTTCTAGCGAGCTCGCCGTTTTGGTTCTCGTGGACATCGTCTTTTCTCTACCGGTGATTGTCGTTGGTGCAAGAGAGTGACCGAGGCAGCGCTTGGCTTCTCCTTACTTTTAACTACTCTTGACTCTTTTCTTTTTTCTCTCTCGCGATAACTTCAACCCGTCGACTCTCTGCTATAATTAGCCTCCCCTCCCCACGTCCACGAGATCGATCTCGTTACGATATTCCGGAGTAGATCTTCTGCTTTCGATCTCGAGAAAACTCGTCTTCTTGCCTTCGAACCGAATCAAACTACCCGATCTTCCACAGTCCCCCCTCTCTCCTTCGTCATGGATCACCAGTACAACTTTGACGTCACCATGACCTGTGGTGGCTGCTCAGGCGCTGTAGAACGGGTTCTCAAAAAGATGAACGGTAGGGATCACCCCGTCGGCTCTCGAAAAACCAAAGGCCACGTCATGTGTCGAGGAGAGGGAGAGGGAGGGAGAAGAGATCTTATTGAACCTATTCGTCTTTCAACTAACTCCTGGGCGTAGGTGTCAAGTCGTTCGAAGTCAGCCTTGACACGCAAAAGGCAGCCGTCACTACAGAGCCCTCCATCACGTACGAGGACGTCCTTACGGTCATCAAGAAGACTGGAAAGACAGTCACTAAAGGCGAAGCTGATGGCGTCAACATGGCTGTTTGACCAGGCATGACCCTGAAAACTGGCGGCGGGGTAGAGCCGACCTTCCAAAACACGATCTGCATCTGCATGCGCCAGGGGGAAGGATACATTTTCTTAATTTAATCAATAACAGCTTAGCCCTGCGAAGAAGAGAAAGAAGGCCCTGTCTCAGCTGCGGAACTCGGTTAGTCTATTCGTACTCTATGCAGAAACAAGCTAGAGAGAGCTTTGCCCTGACTCGGCCAACCAGCAACCATCAACATGGCGATAGTTCTAGCGAGCTAGCCTACCCTTGTCTCCTGTCTGTGTTGATATTCATGTTTATCTTTAACGGTTTTACTTCTTTTTCATTACATTATGTACATACATTTGGCTCGATCGAGTCCTGAATAACCACAAATCGTAAATATACAATAGAGAGACATGAGCGTAAATGAATGGGTATTTCCAACGACTACTTATTTGCCCGGTCCTGCTCTGCCGCCGCCTTTCGACAGATTGCACAGAGCTCGTCAACGAAGGTCTCGTTTTCATCCTTGACGTAGCCTGCTTCTACCGTAGGCCCTAGTTTCTGCATCTCAAAGGTGTCACTATGTGATGTCGGTTCATCCTTCTGCACCACATCCACCGTGATTTGGTTGCGGATCACAATACCACCATGTGCAGGTCGCCATGGTTCTGACTGGTCCTTAAGCGTCGCTATGCTTTTCGAGTCGTCGTCTCCTGGATGCATGGATGAAGTTCGTAGCGACATCGATCTTGCTGTAGATGGTGGCGGAGGTACTTTTCCGCCTTTCATCCCACCATAATAGAGGCAGTGGGAAAACTCGTCTCTTAAACTCTCCCGGAATAGCTCGTGGTCTGAAATACCGGGATAAACCTGTTGCTGGACGTTGAACAGTCGCAGAGGGACAAGACGGAGATGTGGCGGTGTTGTACGGGTCAACAGCCCGTTTATAATGTGAAATGAGAATGCTGTGCATTGGCCTGCCGCCTGCGGTTGACCCGGCGACCTGCAAGGGATATTTATCTGTCGAGAGGAGAATTTGGCTTGACCGAAGGTCGGGCTATCGACGGAGGCAGACAGATTCGATGCGGCTCCGTACATAGCTTGACAGAAAGCTTGTGCTTCAGGGTCTTCGTAGCCACCGTTGGCCTTTAGCCATTTCAAACAAAGAGATAATGGCCATCCATCCATCCTCGAAAATATATCCAAATGTAATTGAGATATAGATTCAATCGGTAACCGCACATTGGGAAGCAGGTTCGGGGCGTCTCCATATACAAGGACGTCGAATCCTGTCCAGACTGAGGGGTATAGCGAGAATCCCACTAGGTAGACACCTGGATCCAACATCTTCTCAGAGACTGAGTAATCCCTCATCCGCGTTAGACTGTCTAACATATCTCTAGCGTCTATCTGCATCGATTTGGCCAGGGTGGGGGAGATGTGGTTAGGAGCCGCGAAACGATACCCTGACATTGATAAGTCAACGGCCTCCTGTTTGCTGAGTTGGCGTACAATAAATATACATTGCCCCTTTCCGACGATAGTTGATGGCGTTGGTGGAGACTCGGTATCACCAGCGCGGGGATTGCCAGATTTTAAGCCGTGAGTTCCCGTTAGTAGGACGTCATCATATAAGACTCCCAGGTTATCGAGTGGCAGACGTAGTTCCTCGGACAGGCTCTGTGCAGCCATGCAGAAGAGCTGCTTAAAGATGAGCTCAAAGTCGACATTGTTATCGCCGGTGTCCGGGGTAGTGGCAGCACCTGGGCAGTACTGCTTCATCGACTCATCTGACTTGATATGATAACCCATTCCCTGTATGAACTGTTTCAGATAGCTCCAGTTCCGGCTTGCTCTAAACGCCCAGAGGAATGCTGGATGCACTCTGTTGAATTCGTCATCGGCAAAACTCTGAAAGCAGCTGTCAGTATCGAATGCAAGGATATGTATATTCTGGTTTGATTGATACTAACTCGTTCAACATAATGGTTTGTTATCTTGTGAGTTGGGATACTACCATCAGGTGCCACCATAACACCACCAGAGGAGTCGAAGAACGCACAAGCGAGAGATAACTGTTGAACTCTTTTAGCCAATCTCTTACGTTGTCGGCCAGCAATAATGGCAAGACAGATAAGAAAAAAGCACGAGCTCAAAGACTAGATATTGGTTAGCGGGATGAGTTCATGCGAGTAGAAGATTAGAAGATATAATTACCAATGTGCAGCAGATGATGACGGCCTGCGACGACGAAAGCTGCCCACTTGTGCCAATTGCATCCGTCACACGGTAGATAGTTCCCACAGCCGCAGTCCAATGCATTCCAGATACAGCGCTGGCCAGAATCAGGGCGCATAGGACCCGTTTCCACCAGTTATCCGTCCATGACGCGCGGAGCCGGAAAAAGACTCCCAATGCAGTAATACTAGCACAGATAGCGATCACAGCAGCGCCGACTACATTGCCAACTTTGTAGGTGCAGGAATAGTTGGCAATCCCCAATTGCCCGACATAGTGCATACCACAGACCGCCACACCTGTGAGAGTACCGGTAGCAATGATATACCAATATCCTGCCCTTTCACTTGCGCCGATGAAGTAGAATGCGAATAGGAGGACTCCAATCGGCAGGAAGAACGATGTGGCAGTGAAGGACGAGCTATAGGATATCTGATACTGTAGGTTTCCTCGATGCAGCCGTATCGCGCAGTTACCGATAAAATGCATGCACCATATTCCAATGCCTCCCATGCAAACGGCGGCAGTGATTAGCAAATACCTGGAGCATAGCATGTTAGTACAGGATCGATCATGGCATTCATCAATCCAACCCACCAGTTATACAGTCCAAGGCGCGCAGTTCGCCGATGTAGGAGTTCCAGGCATGTGGCACAGCCGACGAGGCTAACAATATACGATAAAACGATGAATCCAGCATGGAAGGACTGGTGAACAACGATGGGCTCGGATTCGGGGCCATTTTCTGCCATGGCTGGCGATTTCCTAGAAACAGGCAAGCAAAAAGAGGCGGTATGTTAGACGGCTTGAACGCAGAACACGATTAAGCACATGCAGATGATGATGAGCCTACTATAGAAAAAGAGAAAACAACTCCAAAGGGTCGCTCGAGCGAAAAATGTATCTTATCCTTATCTGGTTCCCCAAAAAAGGTAACAAAAAGTGTGTCGGATTCACCGGTAAGACTAGACAGGCTCTCCCGCAATTGTCGGCAACGAGAGAGGGTACATAAAATAGCAGTGCTCGGTTAAAAGCCCATGATAGTGTCTGGCGGCCTTGAAACGTTCGCGAAGGCACGTTCGCCCGTCTGGGCCCGTATATATATATATAAGTATATGGCTGTCTCCAGATCTCGGTTCGCGATCAAACTGCTTCTGTCCAGCCAACGAAGGGAAACCCTAGCGAGCAAAGGACATGGATGACAGGATTGGAGGGAGAGCTGGATTCAGATATCAGGGGGGAAGTTACTCCGTATACACAGAAGCACAGAGAGAGAGAGACGGAGAGGGAGTCAACGAAAGCGAAAGAGAAAGAAAAGAAAGGAAAAAATCAAGAAAACCGGCAGGCAGATCATCTTGGGCTTCGAGACCGGCGATGAAGCCATTTCCATCATGCCAAAACTTCGTGCCAAACTCCATCCAGCCGAACGGCGTAATCCCCAAATCCGAAAAACTGGGTATAGAAGTGTAGAGGGAGGCGGGCAGCGCGATAACAGCTCCAGCACGCTGGGTGGAGGGTCTCCCCACCTGTCAGATATACGGCAGGGGTGTCGCTTCGAGATGCTGGAGCTTCCATCGTAGGGCAAACCATGTTCCATGCTCGCTAAAAATTTCACCAAACACAAGGGCGCTGCTCTGGATTGGCTGCGCTTGTCAGGATGTTTGGCGGAGCACGGAGATGACACTCTTCTCGGGACTTCGAACCACTCTTGAGCAGGACGTTGGACTGGCCAGAGCGTGGACCAGATGGACCAGACGGACAGATGGACGGATGGACCAGAAATCCTGCCAGTACCTTGCATCAGACTGGTTCCCCAGCAGAGATGGGCCGGCGGAGACCTGTCGCGATGTCTGTTGGCATCTCAGGAGCGAAGAGAGGCTGGCTGAAAGTCGCGGGCGTTAGTGTGTGTCTCACATGCCTGCTTGCTCCTTGTTGCCCCCCTGGAGCCTCGATCGAACAGAAACAAGGGCCGAGAAGGTTATCGCTATCTCTCTCTCTCTCCCCCTGCCGAAAATCCTACGTTGGGACATCCCAGGAACGAGCCCGTTTTCTTTTCTTCTTATTAGCACCGGTCTTGGCTGGCCAGTGTCCCTGTAAGAGTACGGAGAAGAGGAGATCAAGATCGTTCGTATATTTAGGATCGAGGTCATGCAATGCAAGGTAAAATTTCATGGATTGTTAAGATTATGTTGTCTTATTAAGCTTCACCTCGATGGGCTTTTTTTTTTTTTTTTTTTTTTTTTTTGCTTTTTTGTCCATTTCGCTCTCAGGCACCAGTCGAAACTGTGCGTCTTCATGTACATCATAGCTAAAACTGCGGGACATCGATCCGCAACATGGTAAACATAAAACAGGCGCTTGTGCTTAGAAAAACAGAAGAAGGGGAAGAAGACGATATCTACAGGCTTCCACCAAAAAAAAAAAGGGTGAGCAAGAACGAACGGAGTGATGCTAGAGGTATTGTCTGTGGTATTGCTGTCCTTGGATGTAATGATGGGGACTTGTGACGGTGTGAGAGATTGTAGGAGTTGACTCCGTGGTGTGTGTTTGCGATGGAGGCGATCTGTACGAGCGGAAGGCGGAGGCGGCACTGGGATAGGTTCCTGGAGAGTGGCGATCGTTTGCCACGTATGAATATGGCTTGTCTACAACCTCGAAACGGTTGCTCTGTCGAAGCGGCTCCTCCAAGGGCACCCGTGATCGAGCATCACCAGGCTATACCATGCATGTATTAGCAAGCAACAAATTGAAAGAGCTGCAACCGGAGGGGCATATATCATGAGTGTCTGCGGGAACAAATAAGAAATGGCTTCTTACCAGAAGAGGGCGAGTTTCAACGGGTCGATTACATACGCGAACCTGCGTCAGATGGTTGCCGGCATCCGTGGGCGGGTCATCAGCATAAGCAATCAATCGAGAGTTCATACTATGCCGTTGTCGGATGACTATGGCCGGGTTCTCGGGATATGGATATCGCAGAGACACTCTCCTAGGGTCTTCATGGCTGGGAGCTGGGTGAGATGATATGCCTCGCTCCCGGGCTTCCATCATCTGGCGACGATATCGGTCAGTGTCGCCAACGCCACTATGCTGAGATACTCTAACGACCCTCTGTCCGGGAGATGGGCGACCCAGGTTCTCCTGGTACCGCATTGGCTGACTAGTAACGGGGGGAGATCTCCTGTTCTGGTATAATCCAGGCCGTGGGCTGGCATGCACTCTTTTGGGTGGACCTATCGCACGGGAATACTCTAAGTCATCCCAATGTCTTTCCTGCCTCGGACGAGGAGTTTGAATCGCCCTCTCTTGCTGAGGGAGTAGTCCAGTGTCAAGAGGCCTCATATTCCTGGATACTGGCTGGCCGGGCATCAGCTTCGGGCTTTGCCTTAGTGTATCATATTCTTCCTGCCTCTCTGGTCGGCTAATGGGTGCAACCGGGCTCTCAATGGAAGGAAGAATGGGATAATCACGGGATTCATTAATAGGCCCCTGTTGGGGGTGAGGATGTCCACGATGAGCCATCCCATACCGAGTTTCCTCAGACGGAGGATAGCTGCGCCTTAATTGGGCTTGGTTGACCCTTGGTAAGCTAGACAGCACTGGGCTCTGCCGATAAACATAGGCCCTTTGAGTTCCTTCAAAGGCAGGAGGAAACGACGTATGGTCCGAGGGGTGGTGATACCTCTGCAGATGTTGTTAGTCTCAAATTTTGCAACCGTTGGGTAGGCACTTTACCGGCGGCTCTCTTTCTTTCGGCGCGGTGAATCCTGCTGGTTTATAAGTGCCTATTGGTTGCGGGTAATCCGTACTAACTTCTCTTCTTATAAAATCAGTAGGTCGTGCTGTCGCCGCAGGATCCCTGGTTGGTGATAGCCTGACGCGGTGCCCTCCCACACCTGGGAACTCTGGCCGCGGTGGTTCAGCATGAGAGTAACGTGGGGGATATTGCTCTCCAGGCTCTGGCGCCGCGGGTACAAAGGAGGAGCGGTTTACAATGTTGCTATACCGTGTTCTTGCTCGATCCCACGCCTCGTATCTCCTAAATCCTCTGTGGTCATTGTTCCTCCGTTCTGCATACTGGCTAGGGGGATTAACAGCAGCAAAATTTGCGGTAGAGGGAACATGCCCGGTAACTTGATGGGCACCAGCCGGATTTTCAGCAGAATAATGTTCCCGTGCGACTCCATAATTGGGTTGAATTTCTCTTGCCACGGGGCGACTTGACGCCAGCTCCATATTTTGTCTGGGGCCATCATAGGGGGGTGGTATTTCTGTCTCCTCATCATCATCCTGGTCATCCTCTTCATCGTCAGATATCACAATGACTTCTCGAAATACATCTTCAAGAACGGTTGCACCATTTTCATCATCACCTCTCCAATGGACAAGTTTTGCAAGAGTAGGCTCTTCAACTGTCGCCCTAGCTTCCTGGAAGGACGTCATTTTAAGCAGCCGGTCATAGCTAGTATAAATATGACGGATGTGAGCAACTACTGCCAGCTGGGCTCGGCGTGCTAGTGGAAGCTCGACTGCGGTTCCGACTCTACGTTTCCCCTAATTACCGATTAGCGACGAACATGACAGTGAAGTTTGACATACCTTTCGAAAAGCCGTGTTTATGATCTGATCCAGGTCGCTAGTCGGTATATTAGGGAACAAGTCTTTAATTGCATCCCGTGCTTCCGTATTGATTTTCTTCTGTGACTGCTCCAAGTTGGCACCTTTGTTACCTTGTTGTCCAGGGCGATGGTTCTGATACGCTACCACTCTTCCACTTGAAGAGAGAAACAAGCCCCGCTCCATACATATTGTAGCCACCACAACGCTAGGAAAATGGTATCCGATTCTGTGGACTTGCTGGGAAAGGTCATGCGCTCGTTGATGAGGGGTTGTCTTTGAAAGATATGGAAGAGCAGTCAGTAATCAGACATTGACTTGAAGTAATGGCAAAGTAGAACATAGCACATAGCAAAAAGGTAGAAAAAACCAACCGATACTGTGTAAACTTTGAACCCGTCCTTGCGGCATAATTCCTTGCATCCATTAGTGAACGCTGGGTTCCCTGCCGGTATGAATGTGTACCCCGGAGGCGGTTTGCTTTCAAACGAGATCTACCCTTGACTTAGAACTCTATGTAAGTACGGGTAAAGAATAGGCAATACATACGGCACTGCGAAGCTTTTTCTTCTCTTGTGTGACGCTTTCCAATATAATTTTATGCTTGCGCGCGCTGACCTTGGGAAAGGTTTGGCGAGAGCGCAACCCTCGAACTGCCGTCGTGCGGCATGGTATTCGAGCCATCGTTAAATAAATCTCCTAGAAGGTCAACTAGTCATGGCATTTGCCTCATTAAAGCGAACCAAAATAGTGACAACAGTGATATCAATATGGCTTTCCCAGTTTCATCAAGACGAAGCCAAACAGTAGCCAGACGGCCTGTTAGGGTGGGGAAGTAATTGCAAGGAAGCGATATGATCGTTTATCTCAAGTGGACAACGATGTCATAATCCAGCGGTCTTGCAGATAGTCACACAATGTGGAAGGAAGCCCATATGCAGGCTTGATCTCCTTCAAGCCGTTGTAGAAATCAGAATAGCCAAGGTGCGGTGCTCAACCACTTCTATTCTTACAGAGGATTGAACTTGACCAGCAGCAGTAACGGCATCATCGCTCGTTGTCGCGAGAGTTGGAGTCCGTCCCTCGTCGCTGTGTTGCTATGAGTTGCTTTTTTCAACTTTCCTTCCCTTGTGATCGCAAGCTCCAAATAGAGAATAGTCACATGATATTATGAGTCAGCAGATTGGTATTGATTATGTAACTAGTTGGCTGCGAACTACTACAGCAGACTTCATTCACTTTTGGCGATAGCTACAGAGTACAACTAGAAGCAATGAAGCATTGAAGCAACGGGTGTTCTTGGGCCAATTTTCACGGTCAGGTTGCTATAATGGTCAGGTCAAATATTGTAAGAGGCGATTAATTTGGTGAGCTGGTCGGCTTCCGTTGAATAGTCGATGGGGGTAGCAGCGTACACGTTATGTCGGGTTCTAATGAATATCATTAGCAAACTAGGCTAAGTATAGCAGAGGGGGAAGAAGGTGTCAAAGAAGTGAAGCTTACCGTTGTTGCTCCTGATAAGTGTCCAACTTCGCTCTGCATTTGAAATTCCACGTGCAATAGGTTGCACCCTTTGTTATTTCATTTGCAGCGGCCTCATCCTGGTCCTTGATCTTCATCAACTCATCCGCGGTCATGCCAAATATCGTCTGGCCCGCTTCGTCAAAGCAGCTGAGCCAGATTTGACCCGTATGGTCAGATGCGTTTAGAGAGAGTACATAACGATACTTTGGATATGCGTACGATCTTTCGCATCGTTCGCAGTGCCACTGGTCCGAATCGCCTCTTGTCACTTTCTTATTTTTGCAAGCCTCGTTCGGACAGGCAGGGTAGCATAAGTTGTCCTTGACATGAATAACAGTGGCCTTTAAAGCGAAGTTTTCGGGGTTATCTGCTGTTGGTATTGGATCATCCCGAATCTCAGCGATGGTTTTAAAGGCTGGCCACGAGCCACCGCCTCCAGAACCTCCCTCGGAAGAGTAGGCTGTAAAAGTATTTGACTTTCCTTGTGCATCATACCAACCCTTTAACCTGTGTGCCTCCTCAATATCTGGGTCGACTGTTATTGAGCCGGAACTTAACAGGCTCAAGGTGCGGCCTCCAAAATCGGAAACCTTGACTCCCTTGAATGCAACAACTGATTCAGGGGCTGTATCGAAAGAGGTTGCAGTATTTCCCCAGACAGTGAGACGGACTGAAAACCCCGAATTATCAACCAGCGTAAGCTCTCGCTTGTCGTATGGTTTTCCGGTCGCCTTAGATGTGACTTGAGAAGTGGCATCAACTTCCTTTAGTATTCCTAGGACATCAATCGTTGTCCCTTTTTCAACAGACTGTAAGTTTCCGAGGCTGGTAAAGTTAAAGCGGATCTGCGGCACATCGTTTTGATCTTCCGCCTGGGTAGCAAGGTTAGAATTAAGCCGAGTATGTGTCAAAGGATGTGATGGGATCCTTTACCTTTTCAACAACTGTATCCCTATCGAAGGTAAGTTCGTAGTCGTTATTGACATTGCTAAATTGTCTCTTGGCAATCTTCACTGTGCAGGGGCTGGATATATAGTATACGCCGCCCTCTTCGAAGGTTGGATAGAGTAGATCGCATTGATCCTTGAAAGCGGTCGCCCTGATTTCACCACTGTCATCCAGTAGGTTAACGCTGAAAAGTTTCCCCTCCCCATACGTATTTTTCCATGTCTTAATTTCCGACTTGTGTGTGCAGCGAGCTTTGATCGTCCATTTATTGTTGGCAAAGGGGGACAAGGCTTCGATAGAAAATATGTTTGCATTAGGCATCACACTGGACGTCCGTGGGCGTTGTACATTCTGGAAATGCTGGGGAGGGTTTTGTGCCTGTGGAGCATTGTAGAACTCGTTGCTCGAGAGAGTGGTGGATTGGCCTCCAATGTCATCGCCAGATTTGGGTTCCAAGGGCTTTGGGTCTCCAATCCTCTCAGCTTCGCCTAGATCACTGAGCACGTCGAGACCCATGATAATAAGAAGGCTTCAATCGTCAGCATATCAGCTTATACTTACAGATATATGTGACAATGTTACTTACTGCTTGCCTTTCACGACACTCACTTGGAAGTTAGTCAGTCGAACGAAGGATCCACGGCGAAGCAGTCCTTCCGTAACGTAGTTGTTTAACTCTATGGAGAGGTTAAAACTGACATCTTGTAGCCACTCAATGGGCTAGCGGTACATACGGGTAGGCAGCATCGTTCGAACAAAGTTGGTCACATCGCTGAAAACCACCCCAAAACGTTCTTGCTCTCGCACCGTAACGGGCTTTATCCGAAGACATTGTAGTATAGGCTGAAGAACCTTGGGTTTCGTGTCATCGAACATGCCACTGCAAGCCTTTGGTTAGCTAAAGATATAGCAGAATGGGTGCGAAGGATCCTTACCCTAAGGCGCCCACTGATATTTGGTTCGCCATCTTAAACCGTGTGAAATGCACAGTTCTCAATAAAGCATGGAATGTAAAAGAGTTGTCAACGTCAAGTTTCCTCATTCAGCAGAACGACGCGTTTGAAGGCCTTGGTGGGGGATTACGTAACTAAGCCTTTCGCGACGCGTTTGGAATTGGATATATCACGTGATGATTACTAACCGTTTATTTCCAACGACTCCTACGGAGTACAATCTATCATCAATCACATCATGACCAGATATCTAAAGCATTTCATCTCCATGCATTGGGGTCTACCATGAGACTGGAAATTTGTCTCTAGGGATATACTGGCCACTAAAATTATCCCTCACCAGCATGGGCTCAAATATCCCCCGGACGCTGGGTCCAGTGTACCTGATTGCTATCCAAGTGGTTTCTCGCGGTCTCACGTTTCTTGCAAATCAAATTCTCCTGCGGCATATCACCCCATATGCCCTAGGCCTTGCTTCTCAGCTCGAACTGTATTCAATTACTGTCCTTTTCTTTTCAAGAGAAAGCATCAGACTAGCAGCACAACGCCAGCCAACGGATGCCACAAAGGCAATTGAAAGTGACGCAGCTAGTAAACAAATTCAAGGAAATTTCAAACATGCAGAGAGTGGCGGAAGCCAAGCTGTTGTGAATGTCTCATATGTCCCGATAGCATTAGGGATTCCAATGGCATATATCTTTGGTGCACTTTATCTCCATTTGGGCCAGGGCGATATGGCCCTTGACCGTACCGAGAGAATGAGTTTCTTAATAGTTCAGCTGGCCACTATTTTAGAACTCCTCTCTGAACCTCTTTTTGCCGTGATCCAGCAAAGGATGCTCTACAGCACAAGAGCTAAGGTAGAAATGGTATCTTCTGTGGCAAGAGCTCTATTCAGCTGTGCTACTGTTTTGGTTATAAATCAACGTTATGGGGACACGGGGATACTACCCATTGCGCTTGGCCAGCTTGGATACGCTACATTTTTGTTTTGCGGGTATCTTGCATCCGCTAGGCCAATTGCGCGGAACTCCAGTTTCTATCTGTATCCCGTTCGTATCAACTATACGTAAGTCAGAATATGCGTCACTGTATAAACCTCGGTAAAGCTGACAAATTATAAGGAAACATGCCAACTCCATCTCTCAGTTTATCCCACAAAACTTGATATCGCTGAGCATCAATTTATATTTGCAATCCGTCGCAAAACATATCCTTACACAGAGCGATTCCGTCATTCTTGCCTCACTGGCGAGTCTCGAAATCCAGGGGCAGTACGCATTGGCCTCCAATTATGGAGGCCTCCTTGCTCGAATGATCTTCCAACCAATTGAAGAATATAGTCGCAATACATTCAGCAAACTATTAGGCGCGAGAGAATCTGGACGCGCTGCGGACAAAGCTGTCATGGCTGTAAAATCTCAATTCATTAATATTCTCCGTGGATATACCATTCTTTGTGTGGTGATTAGTGCCATCGGGCCTGCAGCCGTTCCTCTCGCAATCAATCTCATCATTGGTTCGCATTGGGACTCCCTCCAGACGCAGCAAGTCCTGTCATCATACTGTTATTATCTTCCGTTTTTGGCAGTTAACGGCATTACCGAGGCGCTGGTGTCGGCTGCGGCTACGAATTCCGAACTGAGGCTACAGACCAAATGGATGGGGATACTATCCGCTCTCTTTGTGGCAGCTGCGTATGTGTTTCTAAAAATCACGCAATCAGGCGTATATGGGCTTTTGTGGGCCAACCTGGTCAACATGGCAGCCCGCATAATCTGGAGCACCTTCTTTATCATGAGATTCTTTGAAAAACATGGTACCAAACTGCGTGCCAGGGATGTCTTACCTAATTTAGGCGTCTGCGTTACTGGAATTGTTGGCTGGCTCTCCATGAAATATACTGGCGTCTCTGGAAGTTTAGAGATTGAAAACCTTCTCAAAGTCGCAACGGCAGGGCTGTGCGTCGGCTGTACCATGTGAGTGTTAAACCTGTAATACATCATCTATCACTTTTACTAATAGGAAACAGCTTGTATCTAGAGTGGAATTATTTAAAACAGTTTATAGATCAAGTAAGGCCTTGAGGCACTCTTTCATGATTTCCATGGAATTTTTGCCTAAGTTAATAGGTCGTTGCAAGCGTACCGGTACTATCTCCGCCTTTTTTACCCCTGTCTCAAATAATTAGACAAAGTATCGTTCTTCAAGTTATATTGTTATTTGCCTATGGAGTAGTACTCTGATATCACCGGGGGTGGGTTGCTTATCGCCACGTGACACCCTAGTCTTTTGGTATCCGCCCACTACGCTTATCGCATTTGTAATCCTTGCCATCAGTCATACGTTTATTTGACTTGGAAAATAATTGATCAAGCAGTCATTCCTCCATTCAAGAACCCCTTATAATTCTACAGCTCTTCCACCACACGAAGCGGCGCTCCGAACCCCTCACGCATCATGTCCCCTGCAGTCACCATGAGTGATGCACCTCGAGTGCTGCTACTCTCCCCGCCTTCCCTTTCATCAAACCCTGACAAGCTAGCCGAGCTCCTCAATCACTATGATAAAAACACTAGGGATCTACAAATGATAGATCGACTTGCTGCTGGCCTTGTATCTCTCCCAGAGTCTACATACAACCTCGTTCTACTTCTCACAGACGTCGATGGAACAAGCATGGAAAGCGAGCGGCTGGTGGGGCGGGATACAGTGCAGCAGATCGCTAGAACTCTGCAGCCAGGCGGTATCTTGAGATACCAAGATGGATCCTCTGCCACGATCAAAGAACCTGCCCGCACTGAGGCTATACTGTGTGGATTAATGGTTGATGATAAGGGGGAACTGGTAAAGCCAGCATATGAGGAACAATCCGTCTCGCTGCCATTTTCGATAAACAGAGTCCGGAAGCCTAAGAGAGATACCGATGCAAATAAACTTGAGCAACAACCAACGACATCTAAGAACAACATAGTAACTCTATCAATCGGCACAGATGATGTGTTTAACAGCCCAGGGGACGATGACGACGATGAGTTAATTGATGAAGACGAATTAATCAACGAGGACGAATTAGAAAGACCTATTATACAACGTAGGTTCAGTGTTTCCCTCTATATTGCTCAATTCGACTGACTGATAATCTCTAGCCCCAGAATGCCGACCTAAAGCTGGCAAGCGCCGGAGGGCCTGCAAGGATTGTACTTGTGGGCTTGCCCAAAAGTTTGAAGCTGAGGATAAACTCCAGCGCGCGAATGCAGATGAAAAACTATCAGCACTAAAACTGAATTCTGGTGAAATAGCCGAAGTTGATTTTACGATTCAAGGGAAAACTGGAAGTTGCGGGAACTGTTCCCTTGGAGATGCATTCCGTTGCGATGGTTGTCCATACATCGGTTTACCACCCTTCAAACCAGGCGAGGAAGTGAGATTATTCGATAATGACGTGCAATTGTAGAATTTAATACTTGCACTACTGAAATAAGGGCTGTCATGATTTACAAACTTCCTATAAAATGAAATAAGAATTTTTGACATAGACTGGGGTTCATCATGTTTTCTTTGTGGAGTATAAGGTTTAAAGAACATCCATGCTGGTGCATCACAGCTCATCTTCCTGATCCATATCCGAAGGTTTTAGCAGCCCGCCAATTTTGATGGCACGGTCTCGCTCAGCTGCCTTGGCCTCTTTCAGTTCCTGTTCCCTCTCTTCAGCATATAGTTCTGCATTGTCACCAGCAAACTCCTTCAAAGAAATCAAGAAGTCTCGTAAATGAGTCTTGAATTTGTTAAAGTCATCATTCATAACAAACAGTCCAGTAACAAATTGTCTGGTTTGAGCTCTATTATGGCATTAGCAATGCTATCATGGGAATGGATGCCCCTCAAAGAAATTTAACTTACTCTTGCAGGTTCTTGAAGGCACTCTGTAGCAGATTCACAACATACTCCTGGAGGAAGTCCCGGTTGGACGTTCCAGCGGGTGCCTGGTCAGGGCCATAGATAGGGTCTCGAATCTTCTCTGACTGCACAAAGTAGAACATTCGCCCAAGGAGCATTGCCTGAGATTTGAAACCTAGAAGTAAATTCGTGTTAGCCCCGTAGCCTCTTTTGTGCATATGTGGGCTATCAAATCAACGTACCAGCTTTGTGGTCGGTGTCAGTAAGCACAAAGAACACATCTTGTAATATTGGGAGGTAGAATTGGCGGAAGAAAACGCTCGCTGTTTGAGGGTCGGAGTCCGCCATGTTGTTCATCAACTCAAGGCACATGGTAAGACCGGTATTCTCCACTTCTCTGTTGTCATGCTTGCTCGCCCACATACATGAATCGATGACGAACTTGAACTGGCTTGTATCCAGTTTCAGAAGGGCTGAGAAGCAGTACAAGTTGATAGCCTGTAACAGCTTGAAGAATCCTACACGGTGTTCTGGATATTCATGGAAATCCTTGTTGATCATTTCCAGTGTACATTCAAACACATTCTCCATGATTATCGGAACTTTGTCGTCCATGAGGTTCTGATGATATGGTCAGCTTAAGGTCAAACAAAAGTATCGCAGATGATGGTATATGGGAAGAAAATTGCAAGAGAATGCAAGGGCCTACATACGTGTAACTTGTGTACAATTGTTGTCATCACATTCAGCACCTCTGCTTCTCTAGCGTCCGGTACATTGCGATTGTAGTCCAGCAGAACGGCCTCTAGAAGAGGTGGAACCATGCTAGAGTTGACCATCTCAAGATCATCAGCCTTATCGACATAAGTGTCAATAAGCTTCAGTATCTCCTTCTTAATTGTTCGTAGCCCTCGCACTTTCGGTGTCTTGGTCGCATATCCGGTTGCTAGGGCGAGGTTAGCGGCTGTTTGAGGGTTTTGCTGTGCAAGAAATGATTACTTACTGTCTACTGCGATAGCGTCTGAAATGAGCTGACTTGACGCTCGGTACATGTTGAGCATATCAAGATAAATTCGGCCGATCTGAGAGTAGAAATAGCTGCCAATAGAGGTACAGGCTGCAACATTCGTCTTCATGATATTTCCAACAATCTTGATGGTCTCTGCATTTTGGAGCGTGGATGGGTCCTGGGTAGCTTGGCTAATGATTGAATCCCATGCAGCATTTGGTAGCGCCATGAGGTTTTCGATTAGTCGGTCTTGAACCCCCTTTTGACCCTGGGCAGAGATCATATAACCACAAGCTTCGTAAAAGGTGTGGACTTGTTGGGGGGATAAATCGCAAGTAATCTTTCTCATAGATCCAACAATTTCGTCGATGAATGGTTCGGTTTCGCTGGGCTGCAGCGCAACGAAATGGCGGCGACATTTGTTTGCGATTTTAATGAAGGTATCGCATGCCATGTCCTGAACACCTATTGTTTCCCGAGGTTAGCAACATACATATGAGGTTTAGATTAGGTCGGGATCGCAAACCTTCGTGGGTCTCGTGCATGAATTCAAAAAGCTTGTTGACAACCGTCTTTAAAAATTTCCAATGGGCTTTCAGGAACCTGGGATATTGGCCAACGATATACATAATATTACTTGCCACAACCGCCTTGTTGTCTTTGCCACGCTTCATCTCCGTTAAACCAAGGAGATCTTTGATGACGGTGACGAGGAATCGCTTCTCGGTCTCCTCGTTCATGGCTCCAGAGATAGACCCGATGGCCCAGCAGAGGGTGTTGCAGTTGGCCCACGACCACTCAGACCCATCGACCTGTTTGGCCAACTTGTCGGCCATAATGTTCTCTGTGTCGACGACGTCGAGATGGGTAAGGTAAACAAGACACTCTCTGGTCGTCTTGTACAGCTGGATGGTGTCACTCTCCTTGACGAATTCTCGCACAATTTCACCTTCGTCATTCTCGACGATCAGTACCTCCTCTGGCCTCACCATCTTCTCAATCATAACAGTTCTTAGGCTGGTGAGTACTTCCTGGTACTTGTGCTTCCGAAGAGGATAATTCGCGAGTGTGCTTGGGTGAGGGGCACCGCCGTTTGAAAGGCCGCTAACTCCCATGCTGACCAATGGGTTGATATCCGTGATTGGGAGCTGTTGCATCTCCTCATATAGTTCCTGAACCAGTCGGGTCCAGTATTCCAAACAGATTTTGAAAATTTCCCTGTCGTCGATCTGACTGATTCGAATGAGGTAGAAATGCGCATGAGTGAGATAGTCTCTATTGGGGAGTTTCTCGATAAGCTGTGATGCGTGTTAGAAATATACATGTGCCCAAATGATATGGGATGTAAAGGACTTACATGTAACCTAACGCTGAAAAAGTTACAAAGGAAAAGTGCAAGATTAAGGATGAATTCTTGGTCCCTAGAGTTGCTGTTCGCGTAGGTTTCCCGTAAGTCCAAGGACAGTGGGATAATCTTGGACACGGTTGTTAGCAAGTCCGTAAATATCTGAACGAGCTTCTCGTCGTATGAGTACTGCGGGCCAATTTGAAGACTTCCAATCTCGGTGAGACACTTGAGAGTTACGTTGCGGAACTCCGGCACGTCTAGAAACCGTGTCAATAGAGTGTTAATGATGGGTGTTTCAAACACATATCCCAATGGAATCCAGTTCAGGAATCGCAGTAACGTCTCGAGTGTGGCTTTGATTAAGCTGCTCTGGTTCGCGGTATCCAGGACTTCAGAGCAGAGTTGAAATATAGCAGAGAACTCCTGACACATGGTAGTCTTCAAGTTCCTGGCCTTTGTGGAGGTCATTTGATCTTGGGAGTAATCGAATACTTCTTCAGAGAGGAGGCGGAGGATGGCCATGTTATTTTCACATATCGACAAACTAGTGTGGCACGATGATATGATTTCATTGATAAAGGTGGGCCAGTTGTGTGGCCACTCCTGCTTCAAGATGGACACAAGCACGAGGTTAAGTTTGTTGAGAAAGGCCCGCTCGCTCTTCAGCTTTTCCTCCGTTTTGGAGTGTTCGATAATGCAATTGACTATGAAATTTCGAATTCCTAATGCAAATCGGTGAGTATGGATGTGTTCGTGAGCGAAATGAAGGTTGGGTTCCCTGTACCTTGACACTGATCTCGAGGAAGGACTTTCCATCGTGTCATAATCACATCGTCGAGGACTTGGAGGGCGAGGTCTAGTTGGTATGTGTTAGCGCACGGAATCCCAAAAGAGGCAACCAAGTCACAAAGTATACATTTTGTTTGAACATATTCAGATTCCTGAAGGATGTTGCCCACCAACACCCATGATTCGGGGTTTTGTTTGAACTACACACGACCTCAGTTAGTACACATCAACAGGTCCAGGCAGCGACATATCCCCGAGCAAATTTCAACGACATACCTCAGTAAGAGTTTGTTGGGCTTGTTTTTGCTAAGGAAAGTTAAGGAATAGAGCATTAGCATCCATATTTCGAAATGGATCGGATTCCTCATGTCGGCCACTGGCATGGACTTACAGCTTCGCCTTTTCCCTCATAGAAGGCCCGAACGGTAATATCTAGCTCCCGGATAGAGACCGACATGGCGCATCAACCTCAGAGTTTAAAAGGGAACAGGCCCAGATCTCAAGCTCCTCCGTCCTAAAGAGCCGTAGCAAACAAATAGGGATTGTTCAATGTAGGTGTGGCTGAGACGTGGATGAGAGGGAGAAGAGAGGGAGAAGAGAGGCCCGTAACCAAGGCGGAGGAGGTGAAGGAGAGGAGGGGCAGAGTGGAAGAGCAGACTGGTGGATAACTCGCGTCGGAATGGCCGCTTGAAATGGCTGGAGGCGAGGGGAGCTGGCCGTGATGCAATTCAGCAGGATGAAGCCCTGTCAGAAGAGGAGAAGAGGGTGCGGTGGATGGCACAATGGTGTCGGGTGGAAATCGTTGCTCGCTGCCCTTTGAACGCCAAAACAAAAAAAGCCCCCATCCCACCCTCCGCCCCAAAACAAATCCAGCCTCTTAGTAATTCAAATGCTTAGTCATCGCATATAACTATGTACTGGTACAACTACAGCGACAAGTCCGTTGATAGTGACATAGTACATTTTTGCCAATGATAAGAACAAAGTGATTAGGTAGCTGATACTAGCCATTGACATATTCACAGCAATCTTGCTATAGTTGGAGGTTCCCCGACCCTTTCTCCTCCGCCCGTTTTGGGTAACTAGCACACCCCCCTCCCGTTTGATATCAAATTGGTGTAACGACTATGGACGTTATAAATGGGCGTGGAACCCGGGTTTTCCTACAGGACGTCCTCCTTTTCTATAACTCTCCCAGGCACTAGATGCTTCAGCAAAAGCATCATAGCCAAATAGGTACGCCTGGTATTTAGGATCGATCCAAGGAATAGGACATGGCTCCGATGGGCCTTTATGAAGAAACTCGGAGTCTCGTTTCTGCTGCCTTGGGCCATCCCGCATGTGGAATATTTCTCGCAGCGCAGTGCTGCTCTGGACAATTTTGGTGGTACGGTCTTTCCGACTAGATTCATAAATCAAGAGGAGATCACGCAGTTGAGATGCACTCTGTACCTTTTCGAAGAGAGTGCCGAGGAATGCTCCGTCTTCAACGGCCTGTGCAGCTCCTTGGGCACTGGATTAAGTCGACGGGTTAGTGATATATTGCAACTTGAAGATGCTATAGAAAATGTGAAAGCCGGCTATGGAACCGCACATACAGATAAGGGAGAGTAGCATGGCAAGCATCGCCCAGTAGGACAAATTTCCCCCCAGGATGAGACCACGAGCCCATCTCTTTGCTACTTTGCAACCGCCACTTCTGCGTCTCCTTTACCAGGCCGAGGAGAGTCCGCAGCCGTGGATCCCAGCCTCGAAAGAACGCTTTCATCTCCTCCAGATCTGCCTCGGCGAGGTTCACCGTCTTCGGAAGAGTATCAGGACAGACCAAGACGATGTTGAACAACTCCCCGCCCTGAATAGCGTAGCATACTGCATGTCCGTTCGGTCCTATCCAGTGCGTCATTCCCGGCCGATCTACGAGTTCGACTAGCTCAGTATGCCGCCTCATGTCCTCTACTTGTACAATGATACGATATGCCATGTCACCAGTCAAGCGAGGAGGATCCGTATGTCCCAACAGGGATTCACGACAAACAGACCGAAGCCCATCAGCACCGATGACCACATCAGCATGGAAATCAGGTTTACCCAGTAGCTGAACCGCGGGAGCATCAAAGTCGACATCGACAACTGTGCAGTCTAGGCGAATATCGACGTTTAGCCTCCTTGCCTCATGCAGTAGGATACGGTGGTATTCTGCACGATGAATCTGGAGGTAGGGGAGACCAAATCGCTCAAATATATATGGAAATGCATTCTGGGCGCAAAGCACTTTGCCTGTTTGATAGGCTCTTATAACGAAGTCCCTCGGGCGAACGGCCACACGCTCGATCTCGGCAAGAAGTCCCCATTTCTTAAGGATGCACGATGCATTAGGGGGGATCTGGACGCCTGCTCCCACCTATATCTAAACGTTCAGATATGCTTCATCCAGAAGAAGTAGATTGGAAAGAGAAAATTACCTCTCGAATATCTGCCTGCTGTTCCAAAACGGTGACCCTATGGCCTGCTCGAGCGATGCCGATGGCAGCAGCCAACCCACCCAAGCCGGCACCAACTATGGCTATGTGGAAGCAAGGAGAGTGCATTATATTAGACATTCAACAAGTTCTGCCTTGCCTATTGATTTGCAATAAAAATGAGAGCAGGAAAGACATCAAATAAAAGCAAGCGAGAGCGGGGGCAGTACGATTATAGACGAATGTCAAGCCGCATTACTCCGTACAGGCCATTGAAATACCAGGACAAAAGAGAGGCACAGTATATACCCAGTAAGTGAGACTGGGCATTGGGAAGTGCCCTTTACGAGCGGTTCAAACATACCCTTCCCCTCATCCTTTCCTTGTTATCCGGATCCGGCGAGGGTACGGCGTATATTGCCAGGTACCCACTGCGTTCAAAATCTTCCAGTAAATACTTCATTGAAACGTTTTATTCAACCTATGAAAATATGCGAAGTAGATCGCCAAGGGCAGTTTTTGTGTCACCGACCCTATCTCTCTTCGCACGGCGGTCAGAATTGCGTGCGGTACCCGGAGTAGACTGGGGGTGGTATACATCAGCCCTTGAATGGCGGGAATTAGAGCAGATCCCAGCGAGACAACGCCTAGGCCATCAATGCACAAGCACATGTCGAGTATGCATCTACAGGAGAAGATGATTAGCCAGGCAAGGGCAGTTATCCCTACAAGAGCATTCAATGTATTATGTAAGCACATACGGGAAGTAAGTTGTTCCAAGAACAAGTTATACATAATCTTCAAAAAGGGAAGGTGATAAGGCAAAGAGAGTGAAGTAACAGAGTAAGCAGGTGAGAGAGTAAAGAGTCGAAGCAGAGTGCCTGCTGAAGCGCCCAAGTGAGATGAGTTGCATATTCCGTCCGGAGTAGTATCCGTCCAAGATGAGTGTATACGTAAGTCACACCACCCGCGGTAAATGAAAGTGTTCGTGTTTTGGGGCAGATCTGAAACTGTCGCCGAGCACTAGCAGGTCTCCTCGCGCTGTGATTAGCCGGGGTGCGAGGGAAGAGGTGAAAGGACTGCAGAGTGATCCCCCATAGACGCCACTAACAACTTTCCAGCGGCTGACTGGCGGGCTATTTATAGCCACGAGAGTTAATATCCGACATCCCACACAGTCTTCTGTCGGTGTACGAGAGATGGAGTGTGTCGAGCACAGAGTGTATATAAAAGTGTATACAGAAAACAGATGAACCTGAC